>JAJPUD010002592.1:130868-175595 GCA_023553655.1 Myrmecobius fasciatus
ACATTTGTAAAATGAAGGAATTAAACAAGTGATCTCTTAAGGTCTCTGAAAAAATCTAAATCTAAGATCTGATTTCTGCTATTAAATTTTACATCATGGTTAAATGTTTCTACTCCATATTGATTCTAGTGATGACAGTGTCAACTCTGACTGAAACTTCTCCCACACTCAGTATTTATTTGATTCCTTTCTTGCTAAAATACTGATATATAATTTTTTAAAATGTTCCTCAAGAAATGGATTGATCACATCATTTCCTGATGTGATTTGCTCCTTATAAATTACACACACATATATATGTAATATTATGTTATATATACTTACACATATACACATATATGTTGTACATTATGCCTCTGGCAACCCTAATGGATTTAAGATGATATTTTTCTTTAAATGTACAGTAATGTGGTGAACCTAGAGTACAGAGAATTCTGACTTCAAGTCCTGCCGTATAGCTACATGAACTGGACAAGTCATTTAATTTTAATTTTTAGTTTATCTGTAAAATGGAAAAAAATAATGCCTAAAGTATTAATTTCACAGGGTTACTTTGAAAAGCAAATATATAAATACACACACACACATCCATATATATATAGAATAAGTTTTGCAAACCTAATAATTATATAAATGTCACTTATTAAATAGCATTTTATTAGTAAGGAAAAGAACCAACAACAATTATGCCCTTGGTTGTCTTTCCCTTATATAGATAGCTCTTGCTTAACAATATTTTGAATAAAAAAATTTGACATTCCAATCTTTAATTAATGCTGCATAAAGGAAAAATAAAAGGAAGAAGAATGGCTCTATATAAGAATATTGATGAGAGCAGTCCTTGAAATTTTTCAAAATGCTTTAATTAGGGCTGACATTAAAATAGTTGGCTAAGTTTATTTTTGCCATTTTTCAGTCACCTTCTTTTGATGTTCCCTCTATCCTTTCAGTGTTCCTCAGGGCACCTAATGCTTATTCACTTCTCTGTATTCTTTCAAGCTACCCAACTTATCTATATTTTGTCCTATTTCTTTAGGGCTTTACTGTGGATTATGTGACAAGTAGTCAATCTAATAAAACCTGTTAGTGTGTTAATGAGTGTTAATGGCACTAAGAGGGACTCTTAGCTATTTAAAGTTTAGTACTGTATCATTTTATGATTTAAATATTCTAGGGCCCACAGAGAATGTAGCAGATATAACCCTTTCTCTTGACATGCTAAAATGAAACCCTGCCTTTAAGTACTTAATGCATGTTATATTTTCAATTGACTGAAGGATTCTGATTTAATAATGATAAAAAACTGATCAATAAATTTCAACTTCTAGCAAATAAGGTTTTTTTCTTTAAGATCGTAGAAAAATAGTTTTCAGAGTTTAGAAATTAAGAAAAAACCCAGATGTTTGAATTTAAATAATCCTCCAGAGGGCATTTAAACTAATTTTCCTGGGTTATTTGGTACTAATGAAATATATTATTGGATATATTTTTGCAAAATGTCCCTAAAGATTCATAAATTTAATCCTACTGTTTTTCTTTGGGGATTTAAATAGAAAATGAACTTCCACAAAAAGGATGAAAGATCACAAGAATACATTTTTAGAATAAACCTGCTCTTAAAAATTTTTAAAGCCTACATTCTGGTTTTGAAAAAAAAAAGATGTAAATATGACAGTATCAATGACAGTGTTTGGAAATATTAAACCTCTTTTAGTTGTACTGAGTTTCATTTATAGATATTTATATCTCTAATATGAGATATAAGGCCTATCCTAACTATATTCGTAATTATTTTTAAGAAGGCTTTTTTTTTGAGTGGGCAATGCAGGAATGAAGGCTTGGTGGATGGGGAGAAATAAAGCAACTTTCTAAACTACATAATTTAATTCTTAATTGAGGAATAGAAGGACAGTAAAATTAATTTAGATTAATGGAAATAATTGTGAATTCATTTTAGTTTAACACTTTTATTAAGTGATTATTATATATAAGCTACTTTGCTAAGAATTTGGGATTCAAATATGTATATATATGTATATATACACATGTGCATAGCTGCATGCATGTATAGGAGTATCTATATAAACCCACATATATATATATATATATATATATATATATATATGGGAACACAATGCATACATAACTACATATATTTTTTTTCACATAGACCTCACAGAAGCAGAAAATTCTTTAAAAGATATTTCTTTAATTCACATTGAATACAATTTAATTTGTAAGGTACTAGTTGTACAAAAAGCAAACAAGTAAGGAAATTAAAACCACATGTAATATTGAGTTATTTCTAAAGGGAGAAAGTGCTACATCATTGAATCAAGAAAAATTTAGGGAGCAAAATCGTCTGGGCTCTAGTTGGAAGAATTCTAAGCATTCTATAGGGAATGGTAAAGTTAAAATGCATCTTTGATATCAGGGTTGATGCAAAGGTATGGATACAGGAAAAAAATTTCCTATAAAAGGAACATATAAAAACACAGTATAGAAAAGAGAACACATGAAACAAAAAGAAAAAAAAAATTAAATAAGCCTAGAATGGGAAGTGGGAACCAGATTCTGCAAGATTTATTAACTTCTCTTGAATGACACTTCATAAATATTTGTGTGGATTTTTTTGAGTTATGTTATGTACAACATACTTAGTTAAAAAATATTAATAAAAACCTTTAGTTTTTGAAGTTGAATCATTTGATGGTACCAAACACATTGATGATAATGATTAGTCACCTAAGATAAGAGTGTATCGATAGGCTATCATCTGAATCAATATATAAGCACATTATGGTTTGACTTGACTGGATTTAGGAGAGTTCCTCATAACTTAAGAGCTTCAGTCAAAGTATATTCCTCATGGAATATATTCAAAATAAGAGTTGTTGAATAACTAAGTCAGAGAATTCTGATTGGTCAGTTAACTTGTAACTTTGGACAAATTCTTTAACTTATTTATAGGCTTCTGTTTTCTCACAAAGTAGGGTTAAATATATTCTAAATGTTCTTTTCTGCCTCTCAATTTGAATTATTCAATGAGTCAATTTTTAATTGACTATGAAGTGTATTAAGGGAACTGACTCAAAGATTTTTCATAAGAACAAAATATGATTAATAAAAAATTAAAAATAGATATAATCAAACTTAACAAAATCATTGAGTACAAATCCATATGCATGCCTTTCATAAATGTCAACTATCTTTCAGAAGATATTGGGATTTATAGTGCTGGGTAGAAGTAACCTTCAAAGTTTGTGTGGTATTTTGAATTATACAGCCCAAATATTTCTATTTCAACTTTTAATATTATTTTCCTGTAGATAATAACTTATACAATAAAATAAAATTTACATGTAATTCTCTTTAGAAAAAAAAAATTATAAGTATCACAATAAAATAGAAAGCTTAGGGGCAGCTAGGCGGTGCAGTGCATAGAGCAACAGCCCTGAAGTCAGGAGGACCTAAGTTCAAATGTGACCTCACTTAACATTCCCTAGCTGGGTGACCCTAGGCAAGTCACTTAACCCCAGTCTCAGCAAAAAAGCAAAAAAGAAAGAAAGAAAGAAAGAAAGAAAGCTTAAATTCTTTCTAGCAACATAGTTTAAGTAAATATTTATTGTCTCCATGACTCTGACCTCTGATTTAAAATAATTAATTAATTATAAACCAATTAGTTACTGTGAGGTTAATTTTTCCAGGTAGTAAAATTCAATATAGTTTAAAATGTGTATTTAATTTTCTCTAATTTGTTTCTCTTTCATTATTTTATGTCACAGGGATAGGAAAGAATGAAAATAATGTCAGTATAAGATTCTCATGTAGATTGAGCATTGATTGATTGATTGATTCACTCATTCTTCTATTCATACTTCTATTCTCATTCTGACTTAAATATTATGAAGTTTTTTAATACCTTAAAAATACCCCCACCAAAGTGTGCTCTGATTGTTAATAAGATTTTAAATAAACCAAAAGGAAAATGAAACTATTTATAACTTTTAAGAGCCATTTCCAACTTTGAAATTTGCTTAAAAAGAATAAATTATATATATCATTAGTTATTATAATACAGATCTTAACTATATTATCATATAATGGTGAGCAGCCACAATTTGATTATACATAAATTATCTCAAATATATTATAGCTTTATGTACTTTTGGTTATGGACCAATGGAACAATCATTTAGTGTAACTTTGGCTTTCCTTTCCCTCTTTCCCTTTCCTCCCCTTCTTCCCCCCCCCACTCTTTTTTTCTTGTTCCTATAGCTAACATAGAATGATATTATCAAGGTAAAAACAACTTACTCTTGTCAAGATTACTTCATTTTTGGATATTAGTTCTCATTATTTTAACTTTTCAAATACTTTCTTTTAAAAAGTCATTTTAGTTAACACCACAATCATTACATATTTATTTTATTGTTTTTAACATTTCAGGTAAAAATGAAAGCTCCCTCAATACCTGAATGCTTAGGATCTCCAAAGAATTTTAAGCTATGCATAGGTGATTTGTTTTTGTAGCAGCTGAGGTCTTTTATTAATCCATACTTATTTTAATATTTCAAGAAGCTCTAATTTAACCAGTATAGGGATGCTTTCCACTGGGACTATAGATTAACATCAATCTATAACTTAGTAAATTGTTTTTGAGATTGCTTTGGACAAAGAATGAGCTACTCTGAAGTAACCTGCATGATAGATTTTCTAAATTTAACCACAAAAGAATCTTGGACAGTAGACTTAATATCTGTCATCAGGCCCGCATTTGAAATATTCACAGCTTGATAGAACCTACCATACTTATATCCTTCAAGGTACTGAGGGGCCAAAAAATTAAAATTAAGTTGGATAACAATTGAGAAAATGATTTATCTTTACTTTTTTCTATTACAAAATGAATCATGCTTGCTAAACTTTCTCATGATGGAAATAGGAGGTTTTGTTTTTTTTTTTTTTCCTATCATAAGTAGACAAGGAAAAGTTACTAGTTGATCTATCCATTAAATTTGATCAATATGAGCCTAGCAGGAATAATTAACATCACTTTATAAAATTGTGTGTGTGTATATATACATTATATATACTTATATATGTATGTATATGTATACACACAGACACACCGACACACACACACATATATATATAAAGAAAGAAAGTATATAAAAACTATTTTGTCCAAAAAATGAATTTGATATTTTTTAGTCTCTTTGGAGAGTTGGAATGTTATAATAGAGAGATAACTACTCCCAAAGATAGGAAAGAACTAGGTTCAAATCCAAAATTTAATTTATATTAGCTTTGTGATCATGGTCAAGTCATTCAAACCTTCCTTTATTCCAGATGACTTTCTAAGACATTAAAATGCAAGGAAGTTTGCCAGCTATACTAATATGGAATTTTCCTTATTTTAAGTTCTAATTAACTAATAGAATAGCATATATAGTTCCTGTTTCTGTCCTTAACTTTTGGTCTAGTTAAGATAGAACTTTTTAATCTTTTTATATTTTTTAATTTTTTAGCCACTTGTACAGGTCTGCTTAAAGAGGTGTAAATACCAATTGCAAAGTTTTCTGAAAATAAATGTTTCCTATTCCAGAGTCTAAAGGAAACTGAGCCAAGATTAGTGGTTATGATCTATTGAGTATAATGAAATTAAATATAATTTGTCTCTGTTGTTTCCTTTTCTGTCTATGTAAATAGATATTGAAAAGGAAACTAGGAGGCCTATATGTTAGAGATACATGTTTTTTTCCTTAGCATAAGTGAAATTAGAGTAAAATATTGAGAGGCAAGAAAGATATTTTTATAAGCAGAATGAATAGACTCTGGCATTTGTAATCACTATATTTAGTTGAACATAAAGACTCTAATAGAGAAGAAAAGGTGGAGAGGGAGCATATTGCTTATATTCCCCAACTTCATTCTCAAAGGGGAATTTATAATGATCTTTTTCAGGACAAGAGAATGAAGACAGTTTCTTAATAGCACTTTGCTTTGCTCTCCTCTGTCTAATCACCTTATTTTTAATTATTCCAGTATATTTTATGCCTTCTTATCCTGCCCTATCCCTATTAGGTTATAAATTCCATTGGATGAAGCCTGTCCCATTTTTCATCTTTTATGCATAGCACTTAGTACCATGCCTTTTTCATACAAAACATTAATAAATGTTTGCTCAATTAAGTTGAATTAAATTATCCAGAACAGTGTCATGGACCACTAGGTTCTTGATTAAATGCTTTTGGTGATAGTCATTCGAAGTCATTTGAAGTCTTGAAAAGCTCTGTCTGGTAAAAACCTTATTTGGAATAAATAATCTTATATACCTGGAGTAAACTTTCATTCAGCATCATCACAGACTCAGTTGTCTGACAATTATGACTTGTTCTATCTAGGAATTAATGTTGTTTTGGTTTCTATAATGTAATAAAATATCATTTTCACTAAAACTGCATGGAAAATAATCTTATCTTAGTTGTGTAGATTTCTCAAACTCTTAAAATTTCTGTGATCACAATGTTAACTGTTAAATACCAAAGATAAAATATGGAAGTGCTTCTTAAATTGGTAGGATGCAAGATAATAGATTGTTTAATACACTTTAAAATAAAAAAATTAAATCCTGTACATCCAGCAAAATCCATTTTACACAATCCTATCATTTTTACACATTTCAAATTCTTTGCTCAGTTATTTCCCATTATGCGTTCAATTAGATTACCTTTTTCATTGCCTCCTTTTTAATCTGCTTCCCATACACGTAATGACTTTCATAGAAAAATCTTATTCTTTTGGCTTTTTTTTTAATTGAGAAGGATTTCAATGTCTGACCTGATTAAACTTACTGTAGGTTAATCATTTTACTCATATGCTATTTTGACAAAATTTGAAGTGCAAATTACATATACTGTCAATTATTGTCTACTAACTTGAAGTGATATAGAAAAATAATGTGTCAGTGATTTTAATAGTCTAATGTTCGATTGATTTTCTATTCCCTAATTCCCCTCCCTCAGGAACAGCATCATGCTATGAATAAGTGGAAGTGGGAGGAGATGTTTAGAAAAAAAGGGAAATATTTTTTAAAAATGCAAATTCTAAAGTATTACAACAACCTATGCATATTGTTGCCTTATTTGAAGATAGGTTTTCTTATATGATTTTGACTGTCGTGGATATATATTCACATATAGAAGACATTGCATCTAAGACAACTTTTGATAACTAGGTTTAAAATCAGCCTTTTGTTAATTAAATATCTGTATTGTTCAGGGCTTTTCTTAATTTTATAGGCCAAGACACATTGATGGAAACTTTCTGCATGGTTCCTCACACTAGTGATTTGTTATACTCCTTCAGTAATTGGTGATGAAGATGGTTTTGTGTCTAATCTTTTTTTTTTCCATCTTTTTTTTTAAATTTTATTTTATTTGCATAACATATGTGTGAGTAATTCTTCAACAATAACCCTTACATAGCTTTCCGTTACAAATTTTTTCCCCCCAACTTCCCCACCCCTTCCCTAGATGGCAGGATATCCACTACATGTTAATTATGTTAAAATATTGGCAAATCGAATATATGTATACATATTTCCAAACTTATCATTGTTGTGCAAGAAAAATCTTATCTACACAAACGATATATCAGATAAAGGAAACACAATGTAAGCAAACATCAATCAAGGAGTATGAGAATGTTATGTTGTGGTCCACATTTCGCATCCCTCTCTCTGGGTGTATATGGCTTTCCTCAGTGAACAATTGGAGGTGGTTTGAAACATATCATTGTTGAAGAGAGCCATGTCCATCAGAATTAATTGTCATATAATACTGTTGTTGCCGTGTATAATGATCTCCTGGTTCTGCTCATTTCACTCAGCATCAGTTCATGTAAGTCTCTCCAGGCCTCTCTGAAATCATCTTGCTGGTCATTTCTTACAGAACAATAATATTCCATAATATTCATATACCATAATTTATTCAGCCATTCTCCAATTGAAGGGCATCTATTCAATTTCCAGTTTCTAGCCACTACAAGAAGGGCTGCCACAAACATTCTTGCACATGTGGGGCCTTTTCCTTACTTTATGATTTCTTTGGGATATAAGCCCAATAGAAATGCTGCTGGGTCAAAGGGTATGCACAGTTTGATAACTTTTTGAGCATAGCTCCAAATTGTTCTCCAGAATGGCTGTATCCGTTCACAGCTCCACCAACAATGCATCAGTGTCCCAGGCCTCCCACAACCCCTCCAACATTCATCATTAACTTTTCCTGTCATTTTAGCCAATCTGACAGGTGTGAAGTGGTACCTCAGGGTTGTCTTGATTTGCATTTCTCTGATCAACAGTGATTTGGAGCACCTTTTCATATGACTATAAATAGTTTTAATTTCATCCTCTGAAAATTGTCTGTTCATATCCTTTGACCATTTATTGATTGGAGAATGGCTTGAATTTTTATAAATATGAGACAATTCTCTATATATTTTTGAGATGAGACCTTTATCAGAACCCTTGAATGTAAAGATGATTTCCCAATTTATTACTTCCCTCCTAATCTTGTCTGCATTGATTTTGTTTGTACAAAAACTTTTTAACTTAATATAGTCAAAGTTATCTATCTGGTTTTCAATTAAGAGTTCCAGATCTTCTTTGGACATAAATTTATTCCAACTCCAAAGGTCTGAGAGGTGAACTATATTACATTCCTCTAATTTACTTATAGTATCACTCTTTATATCCAGATCATGAACCCATTTAGATCTTATCTTGGTATGTGGTGTTAGATGTGGGTCAAGCCCTAATTTCTTCCACACTAGTTTCCACTTTTCCCAGCAGTTTTTGTCAAATAGTGAATACTTATCCCAAAAGCTGGGGTCTTTGGGTTTATCAAAAACCAAATTGCTATAGTTATTGCCTAGTTTGTCTTGTGATTCTATCCTATTCCACTGATCGACTACTCTATTTCTTAGCCAGTACCAAATGGTTTTGATGACCGCTGCTTTATAATATAGTTTTAGATCTGGTACAGCAAGTCCACCATCGTCAGCCTTTTTTTTCATTAATCCCCTTGAAATTCTTGACCTTTTGTTTTTCCAAATGAACTTTGCTACTATTTTTTCTAGATCTGTAAGATAATTTCTTGGGAGTTTGATTGGTATGGCACTAAATAAGTAAATTAGTTTGGGTAGTATTGTCATTTTTATTATATTCGCTCGTCCTACCCATGAGCATTTTAAGTTTTTCCAATTGACTAGGTCTGATTTGATTTGTGTGGAAAGTGTTTTGTAATTTAGTTCATATAGTTCCTGACTATCCCTTGGCAGATAAATTCCCAAATATTTTATACTATCAACAGTTATTTTGAATGGAATTTCTTTTTGTATCTCTTGCTGCTGAACTTTATTGGTAATATATAAAAATGCTGATGATTTATGTGGATTTATTTTGTATCCTGCCACTTTGCTAAAGTTGTGAATTGTTTCTAGTAGTTTTTTAGTTGAGTCTCTAGGGTTCTCTAAGTATACCATCATGTCATCTGCAAAGAGTGATAATTTGGTTTCTTCACTACCTACTCTGATTCCTTTTATCTCTTTTTCTTCTCTTATTGCTGAAGCTAACATTTCTAATACAATATTAAATAGTAATGGTGACAGTGGGCAGCCTTGTTTCACTCCTGATCTTATTGGGAATGGTTCTAGTTTGACTCCATTACATATGATGCTTGCTGAAGGTTTTAAGTAGATACTACTAATCATTTTAAGGAAAAGCCCATTTATTCCTATACTCTCCAGTGTTTTTAATAGGAATGGGTGTTGGATTTTATCAAAGGCTTTTTTTGCATCTATGGAGATAATCATATGGTTTTTATTAATTTGGTTATTAATATAATTGATTATGCTAATAGTTTTCCTAATATGTGTCTAATCTTACCAAAGATTCTTACCTTGGCTTTTTTAGAATTCTTAGTTCTTCCTTTTTTATCCTCCCTTTAGTTGATAGATGAATTCTGTCAGTTTTCTTCATGTAAGGTATTCAAAATTCTTCTCTTTTTTTAGATTTGGATGCTGACTTAGAAAAATGAATTCCAAAAGTTCAGAAATGCCTGACTCTACCTTTTACATTCAACATTTTATCCTATTCTAGTTAGTACCACATTGGTGATTTGCTTATAAGAAATTATATTGCCATTGATGAAGAGAACACAGAGCCCAGAATAATACAATTTTGGAGTGGAAAAGGATCCCGGAGTTCATCTATCTACCCAATCTATTATCTACCCAAATCATGAATCTTATCTATATAATGTCCTGAATATATAGTTATATAGCCTTTCATTAAATATCTCCAGTAATGAAAAGTTTACTATAATTTGGAATAATCTATCACCTTATTGGACCACTGAGCCTTAGCAAGCTTTTCTTTAAATTGATTGAAATCTGATTCCATTCTATCTACCAAAATCATGAATCTTATCTGTATAATGTCCTGAACGAATAGTTATATAATCTCTCATTAAATATCTCCAGTAATGAAGAGTTCACTAGCATTTGGAATAATCTATTATCTTGTTGGACAACTGAGCATTAGCAAGCTTTTCTTTAAATTGATTCCATTTCTGATTCCATTCTATCAATTCTTACTCTTTCTACTACAAACAGTAAAATCCTTCTTTAAGCATGGTACTTTTTTCACATAATTAAAGTCAATGATCATGTGTCCTTGAATATTCTCTCCAAGATGAACTCAGTCTCTGAATTTTGTATAATATCAATATAGCATACAGACAGTTCTAAAATGTATACATCTTTTTGATATTTCACTGTTCTTTTTGACTAATAATGAATAGAGAAGTGTTGATTAGTTTTGTAACAACTCTTTAATTAATTAATCAATTAATTGATTTTTAAAATTTAATTTTAAATAAGTTATATGGAAAACAATAACAGCATTTCTCTACTCACTAAATTCCTTAATTTTGGACACGTAAACATTTTTTTAAGGAAATAGCTACAGTATTCTCTCACAAAGAAAGGGCAAATGGTACAATGTATAAAAGGACAAACCTCTAAGTTTGAAAGACCTGGGTGCAAATTCTGCCTCTGACAAATACTGCCTGGCTAATCTTGAGCAAGCCTCATGCTATTATGACTAAAAATTTAAGAACAGTTGATAATTTGCATTGGAAGAAGAGATTTCCTCCCTTCTAGTTTCATACATCAGTGAAATTACAAGTTCAGATAAAAAAAAAATCTCATCATATGGTAGATAAAATTGTTACTCTAATTCCCAGTCCTTTAATTTCCAAGCTAAACATAAACTTTGCTATATTTTTCTCCAGTGTCTGATGTTAACAGCAAAACTTCTTCCTTCAGCTATATCATTAGTTCTCATAATAAAAATGTAAAGGAATATTAAAAAGCTTAGAGAACAGTCACTTTTAAATGGAATTTTCAGTTTTTTTTTATTTTTTTCTTCAAAATAATTCCATGAATCCAGCAGTAAAGAACTTTGCTTTTTTCCTCCAGGTTCTTCCTTTTTATATGTTAGAACTTAGGCCCAGATTGGATACATGATTTGTTCTTTGTTGCATGACTAGTTAGTACAAGATCCAAGATTGAAAACTGAACTTCAAGCTTAGTGGTCATTGTGCTATATTTCCTGTTGCTTGAATACAGTAGAGAAGGAGCTGTGCTGAACATAATCAGTTTGATTCACAGAGAATAAATTCCTTAAATCTCCGTAGCCCCCTCCCCAACTCACTTTTTCCAGGACAAATGATTAATCTGATTCCAAATTAGATGAAACATTTCTGAAAACAAAGTTCGGCAGCAGGGACTGCCAGTGACTTAGAGGTAAAGAGTTTCTGAAGTTGTCATTCCATAACCAAAGAGTCATTTAACTGAACTAATTAAGTAAAAAACAATAAGCCAAATAATTAAGATTGAAGTCATGACCTTTAATGATCCCATGCCATGTCTCTAACACAGAATTAATCTTTAATCACTCTTAATGGTCTGTTGAATATTTAATGTATGATGTCATTATATTCTCTCCAAGGGGAGTCCTCAGTTTCTTTTCAACACTCATAGTTCCTGTGGGATTGGGTATTAATTGCTCTTAGACAGTAATAAAAGTAGTTAAAGTTTTCAGGGTTTTTTTCTTGACAACTGTCAGCAGTATGAGTATACATAAACTTTTAATTGTATCCTCAGTGACATCCAATATAAGGTTAGCCTCAAGAGCTTTAGGAAAACTTTAAACTTTGGTTGCCATGTAAGAAATACCTAATAATTAATTTTCTGATTATATTGTTCAGGAAGCCCAAGTTACATTTAATTTAGGTAATGGAACTGACAGTTTGATATGTGATTCAGGTCAAATTTAATTTCTACTTAAAATGACTAGGTTTGCAAAAAACACACTATAGTACCATATGTCTTACTTATATTGTTTCCCACAGCTACAGGTGCCTTGCTTTGGATTATGTGGTTTATTGTTTTTATTTTTTAAAAAGAATGCATTAGTTCACAGTTCTCAATGGAATCTTGTTCCATATTCACTTTTTAATATTTCTAAAGAAGATGTTATTATAAGACAATTCATCATGGCGTGTTTTCTTCTTGCCAGCAAACTTCAATTAAAACAAAAGAGAAATTAAAGTATAATTCAGTATCATTATCCTGTTTTACTACAAGTTGATTAAAAAACAATTTTGTGTTTTCACTATTGACATAGGATAACTTTTGTTCTTTACCAAACTCCTTGTTCAATTCATCATATTAGAACTAATAAAACACCAAAAGCTAGAACATTCAATTCAGCATAAAAATCAGCCAAAGTGGTTTCAAAATCATATTGGTGTTGATCTGTTTGCCATTTGGTTTAGTCATAGTCTCAGCCCAAAACATCATACACATGCAATTGTTTTTCTTCATGTCTTGCAGTATTTATTATTGAAAAACTTATCCTCACATTAAATGTTTAAGTAACTAAGATGATGAGCAGTTTCATTACAGACATTACAGACTTCGTGTGAAAGATTAATAAAATTGGAAGATCTTTTCACTTAGATTCATCTTCTTAAATAATTACAAATTAGCCAGATATATAGCATTCAGTTACAAAACCTTCTACTTCCTTCCCATTGTTTCATAGAGAAATTTACATGCTGTATCCCTGACACAGGATGGAGATTCTTTATATAGTAGGTGAATGAAAACACAGAATATTCAGGGAAAACTATCTGCAGTGAAGAGCTGACATTTTGGTTGTGTTGTAAAGTTCACAAAGCATCTCTCTCCCAGCATGGCCTTGTATTTGTAATTTGATTTCCCTATATCAATCCACATATATCACACATGAAGTAAAATATACATTTTTGGAGATAGTGTTTACTTAAAAATTCTATATTTCAATAATATTTTAATATTATAGAAATTTTCTTTCCATTGCTAAGACTTGAATATTGGAGTAGTTCCAAAGAAAATTGTTTCTTTTTTTTTTGTACACAGTCTCTCAGCTCATAAGTAAATAACCTGTGAACCCCTAAGTTAATGAGGATAGGCAAATGTTCAAACTGAAGAGTCATTTTGTAATGCCACTCATTAATGTCTG
The DNA here is from genome assembly GCA_023553655.1 of Myrmecobius fasciatus. NCBI lineage: Eukaryota > Metazoa > Chordata > Mammalia > Dasyuromorphia > Myrmecobiidae > Myrmecobius > Myrmecobius fasciatus. Next base: position 144,502 of record JAJPUD010002592.1, read on the forward strand.
AACATACATACTGAATACACTTACTTATTTCCATGTTGAGGTCCTTAAAGGTAGGAGAAAAAACCTCTTCAGTGAAGTTTGTTTTTATTTGTTTGTTTTTAGATCCCATTTGTTTTATATAATTGGATTAGGTGGAAGAGAGCCAAAGTGTTAGTTTGCTCAGTTTGGAAATTATTTAGCTTATTGTTCACTTGAAAATTTCTAATAGATTGATTTGGGAATTTCTGATGTTTACTTTATCTTTTTCTGAGTTATAGATAACAAATATGCTTATATAATATTGAAAAATTTAGTCTTTTAAATTAAATTTTGATCTATTTATAATTTTATCCATATAAAATCTCATATACTCCATATACACCAAATACACACATAGTTCAGAAAAGCCAAGTTTTTGTTGTTGAATTTGCTAGATTAAAAAAATTCCATGCTTTATCAAATGGTATTTATGTATGAGTTGTTTAAGCCAAAAATATTCATCACTTAGCTTTCAGTCATTTGATGATGATTTCATGTATAGTTATTCAGATTGGTCATCAGCTTGTAGGTACTAAGTTTTCAAGCTGTCAAGATGGTCAGTTAATAGCTGATATTTAAATATGTGTGTGTGAGTGTGTGTGTGTGTGTGTGTGTAACTTTTCTTACATTATTTCATTTGAACCTCATAACAACTCTGTGAGGTAGATACTTCATGGTATGTTTTCTTCTTGCCAGCAAGCTTCAATTAAAATAAAACTGAAATTAAAGTAAAATTCAGGATCATTGTCCTGTTTTACTATGTCAATTAAAAAACAATTTTATGTTTTCATTTCATCTACATATGATAACTTTTGTTCTTTACAGAATGCCTTATTCATTTCATCTTATTAGGACCAGAAGAACACAAACAGCCAGAATATTCAATTCAGTATAAAAATTAGCCAAAGTGTTTTCAAAATCATGTAGCTGTTGATATGTAATTATGTAATTATGCCCATTTCATAGATTAAGGAGTTGAGAATAAAAGGTGTTAATTGGCTTCCTCATTGCTACAGAACTAGTAATTCTCAGAAGTGGTATCTGAACTCAGGTCTTCATGATTCCCTTCATCTCTAGCATTCTATTTGTATTATGTTATATTACATTATATTATGTCATATGATATGATATTATTTATATATAATATGATATTATTTGTCTATCTTTACAGCAATTCTGTGAGGAAAGTCCTATTATTATCGAGATTTAACCAATAAGGAGCATGACTCTGAGGTTAGATGACTTGCCCAGAGTTACACAGTTTTTCATTATTTGAGGCAACTCCTTCTGATTCCAATAATGTCTAATGATTATCTGTAGCTAATGATGAGACATTAATCAAAGTTGAATAAAAGTTATATGTATACAACAATATATACATATATTTGTATACATGATCCTATTGGTATATATACACACATATATAGGGTTTACATGTATTTATATATAAAATATATATTTACATATATAAAATTCACTTAGTGCTTCTATGCTCAATTGTGAATTGGATTCAGTACAACAATTGCCATTCATCCTATGTTGTGGACATCTATTCTATAAACACAGTTCCCCATAATAACTCTTTCACTATGGTAATTCATTAATATTATTCATTATCCACTTGTCACTCTGATTCTACGCTCTGCATGAAGAGCAAAAACAAAACATGAAGTGGCAAAATTAATGGAATACCTAAATAAAACACTTGCCCTGCCTGCTTGACATTATGGAGGAAAGCTTTGTTTGAGAGTATCTTAATCACTTCCCTGGGTGAGCAAGATGGTTCCAATGGGGGGAAAAAGGCAATGAAATTGATTTCACTTGTATCCATGTCAGGTCAATGGGGTGAGGGTTTTAAGTAAGTAAAACATAATGATTTTTTTTAAATAGTTCTTTGACAGTAGCAATTCACTACAAAATTCTAAGCAAGCACAGATGGCATTTAGTGTGAAGTTGTCCAGGATAGCATTAACCTTTGATATAATGCTGAATAAAACATCTCTAGCTGTAGTTGGACATTGTGTATGTACTTCTTCAATCCCAGAGGAATTCTTGTTCACAGACTTTATTGTTTTTCAGTTTATTAATATAGTAATGATCAAAGAAAACTAGGCTAAAACACTTTTATTTTCATTTAAATAACTATTCACATAGGTTCATCTTTAGATTATATTTACATAAAGTGAACAGGAATGAATTATTGCATTTGCCTCTACTAAAAACCTGGGTTTGTGATTGATCTCCTTTGAGATTAGGTAGTAACTGATTCTTGAGAGTTGAGCTGGCCTTTGGCCAAATGGTTTGACATTGCATGTGTTACTACAATTGAAAATTCAAGAATAAGAAATGACATTGTGCATTATGGTTAATACATGCTCTGGGTTTTCCTATTCATTATGAGAAAGCACATGCCAACAAGCTCCATGGGATATTCACATTGATTAATGCTTATCAGGAATAGCTCTGCGGTATATTGATTTGTTTTAGGTTTTATTCATTGTTTTATTCATGGTCTGTGTATTATTTTATTTAAATTATCTGACCTTTCAAAACTACATAACAAATAAAATCAGTTAATTCACAAAATGTAGAAATATAGTACTTTAGTTCAAAATTCTCTGCTTTCTAAGCAAGGGTAGAAACATTGCCTCACCTCTTTTTCTCCTTTCCCACTGCCTGTACTGTTTGCAACTTTTTGATTAGGTACCTTTTTAAATCATAAAATTAACAGTTTTATTTCTAATAGAGAGTGAAGACAATGTCTATGCCAGGCACTCTTAAGTGTTAATGGACTGGCCAATACTTGGAGTCTATTATTTGAGAATCTCCATAGGGGAGAAAAGAAGTATTAAGGCTATATCTTCTAAAGCAGGAGTTATTTTCATTCTAGACATATAAAATTCAAGAACTAATCCAAATTATCGAGATGATTTGATTTTAATGAATCCATGTGTAACCTTGGCAATTAATTTGGCCTCTTTGCCTTAGCGTCCTTCTTTAATGAAAAAAAAAAATGATAGGATTGGGTCAAAAGGCCTTGAAGACTATTCATTGTTCTTTTTATTACACATTAAGACTTTGAATATATTCATTTATGGTTTTTAAAAGTATTCCATGCATCTCAACTACTATTGTTTGCTAACTTAATCACATTAAGATCTGGCCATTTTGAGTTAACTGGTTACTTCTTTTAAATCTGTCTTTTTAATCCATTTACATTATTGACATATGAGGTATTGTGTGTGCCTGTGTATATACATACATAGACATACACACACACACACACACACACACACATATATATATAGTGCATATATGTATATGCTTAACTTATTGAAAATACCCTCTTATTTTTATTGCATATCTTACCTAATTTGACCCATGTTTTATCTTAATATGGGGCAACTGGATAAATAATAAATGTCAACCCCTGTCAAGAAGAAAAACTATAATAAAATGACTCAAAAGCAGTTATTTCCTACCTCCACTTTCAATATACATTGATACACTGTCTAACTTCAAGAAAGAAGTTGAGTCTGTTTGAAATTTGATCCTTTACCAGCTATCAGCTTTTAAACTTCCCAGTTGTTTTATTAATTAACTTTAAAATAAAATGTATCCGCACTATTTTATTTCATTTTCTTGCCTTGCTAAATATCAGTCCATTTCTTATATTATAATTTTTCATGTTCTAAAGGCTACTATTTATAACCTTTTTATTGATCAAGATACTGAAATGTTTCTTCTTCATATGTTAAGTGTGCTTGTGTTAGTAAGCAGCTTGGAGCTAAGCAACTTTAACTGTCCCGATTTATGTCTCAGTAAAAGTCTTTTGTTGTAGAATCCTTTAAATGCTATAGGGGTATCTATTTTCATATTAAATCTGGGAAAATAATTTTAAAAAGGAAAACATCTAAGCTTTATATATAAAAATGAATAAAGATACCAGGTGTTAATAACTATAGCTTTTGTCACTTCACAAAAAAGCTATTTTTTGAAATTGTTATGCATTTCAATACCTCTAACAACAGATTACACTGCCAGTATTCATAGCAGTACTATAAAGACTGTCAGCATTGATGTACCCTCTATTCACTGAGCAAGGATTTTGACTGAATATTCACTAGTTAAGACAGTTTCATAGGCATGCCTGCAGCTAAGAGCATTTTGGAGAGAAAATAGACTACAAAGAAAAGTATGACAAATACCTTAACCTTATTTAATGAGGATATCAGTCTTTTATCTATTAAATCTTCAACTTGAAACCAGTTGATCAATTTTACTTTGCTGTTAGAAAAGTGTTTCTGATGATTTATAAAAGGAACGACTGGTTCCAACTAGATTTTATCTTCTATCTTTTTTTTTTTTTTTTTTTTTAGTTGGCCTACCCAATGTACCCAACATTGTGAACTAGAAGGTTTAATGATATGTGAAAGGAGTCACCGTTACTAATTTAACTCTATTAGCTTTAAAAGCAATAGTGAGTGCTGTTTCTAGATACAATTTTGGAACTACTGGAACTTGTGGCTTCTATCAGAATTGATATTAGATGCTAGATGCAACTGGTTCAGTCCACCTTGTAAGATTTTAATATGTTTTACGTAAAGGAGATTCTACTATGTTAAATCTTAATGTGACAACTGGAAAAAATAATCCATTTGAAACAGAAGAATTTGAGCTTATGTGCCAAATTGGTAATACCTTTTAAATCCTTATTTCCAGTTATCTAATCAGATTTCTACCTCAAATAATCATTCATCATGCACAGAATTTCCCATTTCAGTCAGTCAAATACAAATTGAAGTTGATTAAGTGAAATTACTTTTTTTGCTGTTTCTACAATTTTATATTTTGAACATACCTAGATTAGACCATAGGATTAGGTTATACAGTCAATCATGTCTGGACATCTAAGAACAACCTTTATAAACTTTTATAGCCAATGATAGAGCAAAATAAATTAATCTTACAGTTATGTAAATTCATGCTGAGTTTTATAAGTGCTCAAAATAATTTGGCAATGCAGTAGAAGATGTAGAAATGCCTGAGTGTAATGTCATTATTTATAAGAACTGTGCTGTGAAGCTTTTAAAAACTTGCGTCAACCTAATGTAATTTTAAAAGCAACTGTGCTTTGAGATTGTTATATTCATTTAAAGATCCAAATATGAAAACAAACAGCCACCAATATATTATATACTTAAGTACTTTTCTATGTTAGTGATTTAACATAACCTGTGTAAGAAATGAAAGAACCACTCACCACCCATTTCTTTATCTCAATCTCCAATTAGGCACTTTTAGAAAATATAACAAGGGAAAATTAAGTGTCAAAATAGAATGCAGTTCTTTAAACAATATTGGAAATTTCAACCCATAAACAAGTTAAATATTTTCATAACAATTTTCACGGCATGACAAAATGTTTTTGTTTTCAATTTCACTTCTTTTCAAGAGAATGGAGTTCTTTTAATCATCATTGAACTCTTACATTTCAAAAGTTACCATGATTGGCTCAACATTTCTACAATTATTATAATAGTGATTTTTTTTTCTATATTTTGAAGCACATATTCTTTTTTCTGCATTATTTATCTTTAGATATTTCTTCAGTTTGACCTGTATAGGTCATTTAACTTATACCGTATCGTCTCATTGAATCTGGAATTCAAGAAGGGACATTTAAAGACTTATTTATTTATTTTTGTGATAAGACTTGAAAGAAAAATCCATTGTATAAATGAATGTTCCATGGTGTTTGTAGAGATGATGGTAGCAGCAGCAGAAGCAATAGTAGTAGTGTTAAATTTAATTCTCTGAAATAAGTGAAACAGGACAAAGTTATTGAGCCATCTATGATTTAATTGGCAAAGTTATTATTTTTGCATATCAGATTAGATCACTTAAATCCTTAAAAGTCAGAGGCAAGGAATGATTTACAGAGCTGATTTTTTCAACAGAGAAAAGGAATTAAAAATGACAAAAACTTGCTTGAACATAGTTGGACAAGGGAAGTTACCTGACTAGTTATACTCTTTCTTCATTTTACCCATATATTTTTGCTTTGCTTCTGTTATATTTTGAAATCAGAAGTAATCTTGAAGAGACTCACAAATCAACTGGCATCATTTCTCGGCTTCTAGAAAGGGAAACTTGGAGGGTTCAGGAAGAAAAAATGGAAATTGGGTTTAGGAAAGTGGTTGGTGGTTGATAAAGTATCAATCAGCCACCATCCTCCCAGCTGTCAGGAGGGGTAATTTAACTCTAGGAGATTAGATTACTTAATTTAGAACTAACTACTGAGAAGAATTTAGTCTTTGTAATCAACTCATCTTTCTGCTAGAAAGGGAAAATTAGCCTTAAAAATACCCTTAGGGCAGTTAGATGTACAGTGGTTAGAGCACTGGCCTGGGAGTCAGGAGAACCCAGAGTGTAAATCCAGTCACAGACACTTTCTAGCAGTGTGACACTAGGCAAGTCACTTAAGCCCAATTGCATCTCAAAAAACAAAAGAAACAAAGCAATAAAAAACCCTTATCATCTTATTATTTTATTCTTCAAAGTTATCTGCTACTAAATAATAAAATCTTATCTTTCTATTCATTAAATCTATAGGTAATCTAGACTTAAAGGGACTAGTCTGCCTTAGCTGTTTAGGGCTTTTTCCTAAAAAGGAATCTTAACCCTACAAAGTAAAAATAAATTAAAGTAATTAATAATAGCTTTTTTCCTTGTCAGTAGTAGTATTTATATCTTAATTTAAGGTAAATTACATACATTATGTTATTTGATCCATTTTTCCAAACAAAGAAATTGAGGGTGAGTGGTTAAGTGATTTGCTTGTAGTCACACAATTACGTGTTTTAGATAGGATTTGAATTCAGATTTTCCTGACTGGATTAGTCTATTAATGTCAACACAAAGCTGCTTACTAATGATGGTAATAACAATCATCATATCTGAGAGTTATGTGGCATTTTAAGATTTGCAAAACAAATGTTCCTTTTTTTTTTTTTTTAATCTTTTGATACATCACATTGTGAGGTAGACAGGTATCATCTCATCTGGCCAAATGGGCTAAAGTAATATATAAAAATATACTTTAATTGATTGTTAGTTCTTGGGCCCATCTCAGTTATTGTAGCCCTTTGATTCCCATCTACCAGACATGACTAGAAATTTACTGATAAAAGAATCCCAGAAGAAATTGAAGTGTGTTTCCCCCCCTTAAAATAAATGTGTTTTTTTTACAATGATATAGCACCTCATTGAGATTCAAATCTCTTTAATTTTTATTTTGGTATGCTTTACAAGGTGTTATTTTGTCAACTACTTTAGTTAATTATATAATAAAAAGCACAAGACACAGGAAGAGATTTGAATATAATAATATAAAAGTGTTAGAAAATTTTAAAAAGGAACTGGAATAATCTGGAATATATCCCTGAATATTTGGAAATAGCTGGTGCCCTTTCACCACTGTCTCAAGTGAGGGCCTTGATTTTATAAGCACCTCTGTCAGAAATAACATGATCTGGGAATGAATGAATTCCAATAGTGTCAAGTGGGCAGCAGTTTGTTTCCAAGCTCAGTCATGGAAATGAACATCATTAAGTAGACACTTCAGTTTAATAGTGGGACCAGAGATGGAGAAAATAACCTATCTGGATATTTTGGCCACATACAGCCTGAGAGTTGCATATCCACTTCACATAAACAAACAAACAAAACTTTCTTCCAGTACAATACAATGTTATTTTTTCAATTAAAATGCTGTTCTACAAATAGTTCCATATAAGACAGTGACAGGAGATAAAAAAGAAGATAAGGGGAATCTGCCTATATTGTACTAAACTGTCAGAGGGGGAAAAAAATCATCTCTCACTGTCTTCCTAAGTTTACTTTCCATTATTATTTTCAACATTATTCCTTTCTGAGTTAAAAAATGATAAATCAATCTTACTTTGTAACTCAATCTTTTTTGCTGAATTCATTATTTTGTTAAATATTATTTTAGATATCTTAACAATATATTTAGTTTTCAAAATATTGAAAATTATTTATTTGAATTTCTTAATCAAACTTTTTCATTAGGCTAAATATCATTTGTAAATGTATAAATAATTTTAATGAAGATATAAATATCCTTCACAGGAGTTATATTATGTCTTATATAAGGATTTTTGATCTTCAATTCTGAGCTTTTAGGGGAAGAAATTCCAACTGAAAAAAAATGAATGTACTAATGCAAAAACTCTGCTTTCTAAGCTTTTTAAAATGTTTAATTGTTTTGTTTTAATATTTTGTCTCGGTGATCAGCATAATTCAGCTAATTAGTTGAGAACAATAATTTAAACAATCTTTTCTATTAATGAGGATCATAATGTACTTTTAGTGTATACATCATGGTGAGCTATTGAGATTAAATGATGATAAGGTCTGTTGTTTCCTGGTTCCTGATAAGAATATGATATTTCATCCCTGTCATTTCACAATAAATGCAAAAGTAGTAGAGACGATTATCAGCAAGTATTTATTTGTCCTTCTTTCATCACTCAATGTCTTATATCAGACGTGTGTCTGGTGTAAGTAAGAAAGACAAAAATGCAATGTATAAAAGAATCAGTGGTTTAAAATTTATTTTGAGACAAAATAGTATTTCTCCTTTTGACCATCCTCTTTAATGATTTAAGTTGTTTTAAAATCCATTCTTTGTAAGATGTTACCTTCCTGTCATGTTAATAAGCAATGGAAAGTGGGGGACCATAGAAGAATTTTAAAAAGACAGCCTTGCTTTTTAACATCAGGCATCAGGGCTAGGCCTGAGGAAAAAAGGAGACATAAATCTGTGCTAAAAGTCAGTGAGTTTTCACCCAAAGCTATGCAAACACTTCAAAAGAGAAAGAGATTAGTAATGTATTTCAGACGCAGGGTTTCATGCTCTCCCCAGAGTCCCTGCTCTGAATTACAATGCAACTAAAATCAGCAAAGATTTAGACGTGCTATTTAACTGGATAAAACATCTTATTTCCTCATTGTCAACAAAATAGCTATTGAAGAGAGAAAAAAATAGCTATATTGCTAATATTATAAATATTATTTTTTACATTTTCTTTTTGGTCCTTAGGCACAGTAGGAATATGCATTAATAATAGATATGAAGAATTCTCGAGTTTCTAAATATCATGTGCTTTGGTTCTATAGTAATGCAGCATAGGAGGCATTTTTTTTGATGTAATTGCTTAATGAACATTTTATAGAAAATATTTAACTACACAATGATTTTTTAAAAGGCAGGGAAATAACAACCCAGAACTATCAAAATATATTACTTGAATAGACAGATATCTATTACTCTAGGACTGAAGTGAAGAGCAAGTAAAATTTTACTACATCAGCACTAAGTTTCGTCTCAGTTGGGATCATTACAAGAGATAGGCCACCCATTGTTTAAAAATAATGGAGTCTGAAAGGTTGGACACTAGGGACTCATACCAGTAACACACATTACCTCTAACTCTGGCAGCATTAATAGGTTTTTCCTTAGACATAAAGACCTTCATGTCCCTAGGCCACATCAGAATGGAGGTGGGGAGAGTAGAGGGCATTCACTCTCCAATGTCAAGTGACATTGTTTTTTTGGGGTTTTTTTTTTTGCACCAGGAGCAATAATAAAAGCTTGTGCTTAAATGTGAAATTATAGAGAGTTAGAATATTGCATATTGAATTCCTCTAATAGAAAATGACAGTTTAAAAATGAGTATGACTAAACTCAATCTAAATATATATAGGCATATCTATAAATCTATCAATCTATTTTAATTTCATCATACATATACATATATATATATATACATGGCTATACACACATATATATGTATACACATACTACTTGTCTTCTTCCTGAGTATACTTGAAAAATGTAAGAGGCAAGAAGGAAAAAGTACTTGATTTATGAGGTTATAGGAGCAAAACAAAGAAAACAGATTTATTTTTGGTCTAACCACTTATGGCAAAATAGGAAAATATCATTTTTAGTGTTGTGATTATTTGATTTCTTAAATATTGCAATTCTCTTTATTGGCACTATAAGCTGTTTTTTGTTTTATTGTTTTGTTTTGTTTTTTGGCTTCTTCCTTACTCTCTACTTATAACCAATTGGTAATAGCATGTCAGACACTTTTTCCCCCATGAAATAGTTCCCTTTAGTGCAATAACCTTTATTTTTTCTTTCTGTGGCTGTCAGTGCTGGTATTGGTTTAAAGACTAGGTATATGGCTAGAATTTTCCAATTCCCTTAAGTGGGGAATCAGTTTGTGTCTGAAGAAATGGTGCATTTCAAGTCCTCTTCAATCTGTCAGTATTTGGGGAGTTATTAATTTCAGCTTCCTTTCTGCCTTTTGAAATCTAACACTGATTTGTCCCACATCTCCCAGAGGCCTCTCTGTGCAATTAGCCATTGGATTCACTGAGTAATTACTTCATTTTTCATGTAAAATGCACTTGATTTATTATATACTTGGGAGGGGATGGCACAGATAGGTCAACAGCAGTTAGAGGAGATTAGCAGAGATATTCTCTTCAACTGTGGGAAGCAATAAATCCCCATGAGTCCCTGCTAGGGAAGGAATGGGTGCAATGCTGCACAAGGCTTGTTGTTGAATTACCAGTTGACTTTGCCATTCCCTGGAGGAATAAATGAGTGAAGGCAGGGCATTTTTAAAAATCCCTTCCTTGCTAGATGAACCAGGAGATTACAGAATTGATGAAGCTGATAGAATATATTTCAAGAAAAAAATGTTTCTAATTCAAAGTAGGAGTTATAAGGCAATGTACAGATTCAGTGGTTGAGAAGGAAAAAATAATCAGGCTATTATCGAAATTTTCTTATGGATCATTTTAGACAGGACCTTGCATTTGCAGAAGTAATACAATACTTTTGTTAAGAGACTTTTTTAAACTCTCACAAATCTCATTTACAAGGGGAAAAAAGTAAATGGAACTTCATACAATGGCAGAATAAGGCATCTTTGGCTTAGAATGAAATTGAATGTTGGATTTTGATCCTGTTGTTACATTTTAAGCATCATTTAGATGAGACCACTGCATCCTGTATATCAATTTTCTAAGAATTTATACCTTGGTTAGATACCTGCATTTGGGTTCTTTTTAAAGACAATTACAGTGTAACTTATGCAACTCCTTTCTATGGCAATTCTCTTCTGGGGTAATGGCATCTGAAGGCAGGATAATTGAATGATCTTGTATTGCTGAGTAAGAATGCCAAGTTGGTAATAAAAGGATCCGTCCGTGACAAAAACTAGTCTAACTGGCCATTGCTTAATATTAAAACAAAACAAAACAGGGTTAGATGTTTTGAAATTATAAGAAAAGGTTTTAAAAATTAATGCTTTTCCCTTCTGCCACTTATACTTTCCCTCCCCCTTATATTTCAAATTGTGATCATTAGAAAAATATTGAAAGTATAAAATGTAAATATTTTACTGGTCGATCTACAATGTTTATTGCTTTGCATCATTTTATTTTGAATTATCTTACACAATACATTTTTTCTCTTTTTTAATTATGACAATTTTATAATCATGGAAATAATCATAAGCTTCTCAGTATTTAGTGTAATCTTGCTACTTTTCTTAGTTACTTTTTGGTCTTTTGTCTAGCACATTAAATATGTTGTCTTTATGACAGCTATGGAAATGGATGCTGTCTTATCCTTAACTGTCATTTAAGCAAGGTATGCATGATTAGTATTTTTAATCATTTTTCCCCCTATTGATCTATCACTTACTTCATCCTTGTCACTTTCTGTGACCTTTCTGCATATTTCTAGTCATGGCCCAGCAACAAATGCTATTCTTCTGAAAGTGGTCTCAGTGGGGCCTAACTATGTCAGCACAAATTATACTAAGTGATATAAAGAATGGAAGGGTTTTATTAAGCATTCCTCAAATACTTAAAATGAACTTTGAAAAATTAGAACTATTTCTTATAACCTCCTTATTGTTTTCATATGACAAGCAAAGAGGAAGAGAGCTTAGGAGAGGAAAGGGAAAAAAGGAAGAAAGAAAAACAGAATTAAAAGACAGATATAGATAATTAGAGCAAAAAAAATAAAGGGAAAAATAGATTGTGAGTAATAGTGGGCCTTGGAGATTAACCTTAGCTTTTCACAAAGTCACTTTAGAAAAGAATAGGACATCTTTTTTTGTTTTTTTTTTTTTTTTTTTTTTCAGAAATTGGAAGATTGTAACAATGTTTGCTAGTCTCTGCTATCTTTTCTTTTTCTTTTTCTTTTTTTTTTTTTTTTGGGCTGTGTGAGTAAACAGGGTGATCAGCTAAATCCCATACTAAAACTAACTTATGTTACTTTGGGAATGATTACATCAGGTACAAGATTAAAAGAATTAAACAACAGAAGTTTTGTATAATCATATATTTCCCTAAGGACTGTCATTACAGATTCACAATTTTATTTGAAAAGCTTTTTGGAGGATTAGTGGGTGTCAGTGCTGGCAAGCTGACACAAAGCAGCCTTTCCTGGAAAGATAAAATTCCAAAAACACTCCCATTCAAGTGCATCTGCCATATTCAACACATGACCCACCAATAACATATGGTCCAGACAGTCTAAGAATGGTTTTCCCTATTGCCATAACTGTGAGAAATTTGATCAGTTTTTTTTGTGTGTGTGTTCTTTACATGCATCAAACATTATCAGTTAGTTTTCTATTATATATATATATATATATATATGTATATATATATATGTATATATATATATATATATATTAATGAGTCAGGTTACTTTATGGCATTATAATCTCATAGGCAATTATGGCTGTCACCTTTCCTCTTTATAACTCACCTAACCCCAATTATTTAGTTCATTTTTGTTCTGTCTTCCCAATTCTAAAATTATTGAGTGTATATATTTGTGTATTTTACATACACATTTTTACTGTTTATTCCTGTCAGATACTTCTATGTAAAGGAAGAACTTTTTCTTTCAAAATAGAGATCAGGTGTCTTATAGGAAGATTTTCCTGATCTCTCCAGTTATTAGTGCTTTCTCCTTCACTGAAATTATTTTGTATTTTTCTAAATTTATTTTGAATTAATTTATCTGTACTGCATTCCCACTCATCTATGCCCTTAGGTAGAATGTGAGTTTTGTAAAGGTAGGGACTGTTGCTTTTTATTCTTTGCATATCTAACATTATAAATAGGACATATTCAATGTCTGAAATTTGCCTTTATTCTGTGCACATATACATATTATTCTCCATTGTCATGAAATAGAAACACAATTTCAACATGTTTTTGATCATTTCTATCTTCACATAAAATATAGAGATGAATATTTAAAATATTTTAACATTCTAATTAGATTCCATATCAATGACATTTGTAGAATATTTTAATATGGAATTGAAAATGAGTATACCAAGAATAGTTGATTTCTTAAAATAGTTTTGAAAGAATTGTTTGCCATAAAATATGAAATATTTGGAATAAGCCATTGCCATCATCTTATTAGTATTTTTTGATTTTTCTTTTTCCCTGAAAAAGTAGCCATTAGGAGCTAAGATTATTTAAAAGGTAGAAGATTGTTTAGGATATATGTGCATTTTTTTAATTCACAAAAGGGAATATTTGGTCAAGACCTTGACTGAGTCTAGTCCTTCACCTTGGAACAATTTCTCTGCTAATGCTTGTATATAGAGAAATGGCAATTTAGATTGAACTTCTACTGATATCAAAATTGGACATATGTTACAGCTTCAAAGATGGGGTATAGGTCTGTGGCATTTGAATAAATCCTGGCACTAGTTTTGCATTTTAAAAGAATTTGAAACAAGTAGCAAAAGTGTACCAGAGATAACCAAACATGTACAACCAATGTAGAAAATATTAACAACTTATTTTGTGAAAAAAAAAAAAAGAAAGAAGGAAGGAAGAGAGGAGAAGAGGAGAGGGGGGAGAGAAAAAAGACACACAAATAAAGAATGACAGTTGGAATTTAAAAAGCATCAAGAAACATTATAAATGACAAGATTTGAAAAATATTTTATAATGACATAAGAACAATAATATACATGTATATAATTTGGCTTAAGAATGATTTAAATTCATTTAATTGTAAAGCTCTTGATGTATATATGCCATTTTCAGAATCTTAGTGCATACTCGATCATTTTTCTTCTTCCTCCTTTCAAAAAAAGGACTATCAGAATAGGACAAAATTTAATGATTTAATTTTAATTTTAAGAGTATCTCAAAAAAAAAGAAAAAAAAAATCTCAAGCTAACTAGCAATTTCATTTTAAAAAAATTACTTGTATTCCATTGGAATATTTTTCATTTTGTTATTATTTTATTATTCTTTCATACTTTCACTTCTTTCTTTCATAATTGTACAGTTGCCATAAAGTAAGTTATAATGGTTACTTGAAGTAATGGACAGGTTTTTTTTAGGTAGTATCATTTCTGTCTAAAATAAATATAATCCAAGTGATAATATTTCACAATCATATAGAGTTTTATAACTTAGAAAATTCTTTCTCTTCATAATTCTATGATGTAGGCAGTATAAAATGCCATTTCTCCCATTTTTCCAAATGAAAAAAACTGTATTCACAGAGGCACAATTACTTCCAAAGAGCTATCTGCATAAAATAGGAACTACAACTTGACCTTGGTTTTTTTAATCCAGGACCATTCTTCCCAGTCTACTATGTTATCATTGCACATCAAGCTATTATTTATCCAGATTGATTAGACAGTAAATTAGTAGAAATTGATTTTTATGTGCTTTTATATTTTCCCTACCCCTCCCCTAAAGAAAGTAGAAAGCAAGTTGTGTTTATCTAACACATATCCACACATATACATAAGATTTTAAGAATGTGATGAATTAATTGAATGAAAAAATAAATACTTGTTATCAGAAAACTCAAGTTAAGATCTGATTCTGGTACTTGTTCATTATTCTTGAGCAAGACATTTCAGGACTCAGAATCACATTGATCAGATGATAGAATTAAACTAGATAGTATCTAAAATCTCTTTCATTTTTAACATTTTTTTAATTCTTTCATTTTTATCTAGAGGTCAGACACCATGATAAAAACAATGCAAAAGCAGTATAAATGTCATTCTGGAATTCTTCCAAGTCATTAAGTTAACCTGTAGTTTCTTCTCTTTCATTTCTTGATTCTCTAAATTTAGCTTTTTGTACTTCAACACATCAATATAAAGTTTATTACACAAGAATGTCATGAACTATGACCTTCTTGAGGGCAGGGACTGTCTTATGCATATTTTTGTATCCTTGGTGCTTAGCATTAAGCCAGGCTTGTAATAAGTGCTTAATAAATATTTATTCAGACTAATTGTTTTTTTATTCTACTAGCATTAGAACAAACACTTTATTGTTCTCAGAAACTTTTATTTTAGCCCCTTTTTAAAATCCCTTTTTAATAGGCAGACCATGAATCTTTTCTAACTAATTCAGGTAGGCATTTGTTAACAAATACTTTATATTCTCTTTGGGGACTCCAAAGCATGATTGGTTCTGTTATTTATAGAATTTTTTTCCATTAACAGAACTAAGAATTTGAAGTGAGTCTTAGAACATGTTGTATTTACATGAATCTTTTTTTAGGGTTTCTTGAATAGAGAAATATGTTCAAGATCTGGATACTTTAAGCCATCTGTTAGAGACATAGTTGGCAAATCTAGAGTACCTTTTGTGGCAAAAAGAAAAGATTCATCCATTGGGAGAATCAGATATACACAGAAGGAATATAAAAATAGAAAACATAATCTAAAGTTTACTGAGAAAAAGTAATCCTTAATACTTAAGGAAAATAATAATTTTGCAAGATTATGAAACTCTGGTGATAGATAATAAAAATATTTGTTTCATTTTTATTATTTACAAATATTCAACAAAAATTTATTATGTATCTTCTTTGATCAAGGACCCACAATGGGCAATAGCATTACAGTGTCAAAAACAAAAGAGTCCTTCTCAAGGAATTTACATCCTAATAGATTTAATTTTAACTAAATTTTTGTTGCAACATCTTGGTTAGAAATAGCATGAAAGTTCATTTTGGCAAAAATAACAGGAGCTTATTAAATAATTTCCTTTACTATTAATGCTTTAATTTTTTTCCTTCTGAATTAAATTCTAAATAAGAAAATAAATCACCATTTAGAACAATTTACAATAGATAATTCTGATTTTCATAACAAATCATAAAAGTAACATAAGTTAAATGTTTCTGAATGCCCTTTGAGGTGAATGAAGTCTACTGAAATATGTTGCTGACAGTAAAATTTCTTAAAAGCAAGATGAAGTATTTTTTTTTCTTTCTGAAATATTTTTAAAAATTAGTAGAAATTTAAAACCAGACTCATTCCCTCTATAACCTGAAAGATGAATTGTTTTGAACATGGGATGAGAGAAATTATCCTATATTCAGTTGGGCTATAGTAGCAAGTAAATGAAGTATATATTTATTATTTGTTAGTTCTGTGCAGAGCATGTTACTAGCCATTAGTGCTGATCGTAATATGTACAAATTTCTGTCTTCCTACATCATATACTCTGGTGGACATTTTCTCAGGTAAATATAACACAAAACCACATATGGTATGTGTAATATAGTAGTGCAAACAAAATGATTTGTAAAATCAGGAAAGCTTCTTAGAAAAGGTGACATTCACTCAGGCTTTAAAAACTAAGAAGGAATTTTAAAAATATGGAAAAAGAATAAATTCTAAGCAAGTGGAAATCATGTAAGCAAAAGTAGAGGTAGCAAAGACATTTACAGACACAGGCAGTAATCCAGTTTGGCTGAAGTATAGAATAAAGCTTCTTCTGGTGATTATTTTACTTCTTTCTCTTTTTCTCTCTCTCCTGTCTGTCTCTCTGTCTCTGTCTCTGTCTCTTTCTTTTGATTAATATTGATCATAATCAATTAATTATGACTGCCAATTAATTGTTGAGTGATCCTGAGAAAAATTTTAGTACCTGGTATTTAATGTATGAAATTACTGAGTGTGGCTTCCCTCTTTTTGTATTTGAGAAAACTGAGGCTGGAGTGATTTCATGTCACCTAAAGATAGACAGTCCAGAAGACTTTGGTAAATTAAATTATATTATTTATTATGATAGTCTTCCTTTATCATGTTTTTCTCACATTTATCAAATTCTACCATCTCTCTATAAGGATATCCTATACCAGTCTAACTCACATTAGTCTTATGTATCACTTGATACCCATATTGCTAATATTGTCAAACTTTTAGTGTTCCTCATTTGGATCACTCATATTGGCAAGTGATCATATAATCTCCTTTTTTATCCCAACAAATTTCATGCATGTTTTGTTTTGTTGCTGCTGATACATCAACTAAGCTTCTTGAAGGAAGTAAATTTGTCTATATATTACATTCATTCCTTTTTATGTAATTCAGATTTGAGGATGGAGTAAGTACTTAGTAATTACTTTAATAATATATAAGCATATATTATAAAAACAAATGATTAGTACTTAATTTATTGTTTAGATGAATTGGGAATTTCATATTTGGGGTTTATTTAAAGCAAGGACCACCAGAAAATAAATTTGTTATAAGAAGATTTATTATTTTATGGATTCAAACTTGCTGTAATTCAGATCATGAATTCTTTGTATACAAATAGGCTTATTCCTATAATGCCTCTTTCATAGGTGTTATCCTTATCTCTTGATCCCACCATTATGATGGTTTCTACTATGTTTTCCTGTACTATAACAATATTGACATGTCCAGGAAACAATAGTTTATATCAGTTTTGATTAAATTGAAATTCAGAATTAGACCTCTATGATGGTAGTTGTAAGGTTCATAAATGTGATTCTCTTCTTTTATCCAAAAAAGTGTAGCTTTTTTCAAAGTTACTGATAGAGAGCTAGATTCCATATGATGTGGCAAACATTCCCTTCTTTGTCATGTCCTCTTACCTTCCAAATTGTATAAGAAAATAAATAATTTTTTAAAAAATCTGTAGGAAATGTTTCAGAAATAATTATTCATGTTGCTAATAACATTGCACAACACAAGGAAAATTTTTAAAAATTGCCTTTTATTTCAGTTAGTGTAACTCATTCAAACTTTCAAAAGAGGAGAAAAGGAAAATTTAAATGCAGGTCTTTGTTTAATTTAAAAGTGATTGCTCATTAATTTTTGGAATACAAGCAAGCTCTCTTCCAAATAAAGGGGAGGCTGTTGGATGTTTATAGCAAGTCCTACTGTGCTATGTTCAATTTGTTTTCCTGTATATTTAGACCTTCATTTAATGTTTACATATCAAACATCATTTAGGAAAATATTGCTTAATGAGTGAGGATGTTGAGTAGGGTATATTCAAATATTCCTTTATTTCAAGCATTCACCAACTTTTGCAAAAACTAAGTATTATTATCACATAAGAACATATTTTGTTCTTTGATTCCTTCTACTAGAATTTAATTTGCTAAGTCAAGGTAGGTTCAGAGTCAGACTAGATAAGTTGCAGGGAACTTATGTCTACTGCCTCTAATAAAGTGATCAACGAATTCATTACTCAGACTGTGTTTCTGCATAGGTCATGTTAAGTGTTCCTGGTCTATTAGTAATAACAAAACCAGAGCATGAGTCCATTCTAGTAATTAATACCCACATATGCAAATTTTGCCACTTAAAGGAAGTTCAAAAAATTAATTAAGAATTTTTGACTAATAGTGCATAATGCTCACCTTCCAAAATCAGGAGGGTTGGGGGAGAAGTTAACTATATTTCAAATAAGGCTAGTTTGCTCCTTTCCTAGAGATGCTGATTCCCATTTGGCCTGTTTTGACATTTTTCTCCTGAAAGAATATACAAATAATACAAAGCATGTAGAATTTTTAATCTTGTTGTTGCATTTGAAAATTACCATTGAAGAATTTCAGATGTATTCAGTTTTAATGTAGAATCTAGTTCCTTCACCCTTCCCCAAAAGAAAGTACTGAGAAATATTTAGAGAAATTATAAAATCAAACTTCAATTGTGGGAAAGAATTATTTTATAAATTTAGGATAATT
This sequence comes from Myrmecobius fasciatus, assembly GCA_023553655.1. NCBI lineage: Eukaryota > Metazoa > Chordata > Mammalia > Dasyuromorphia > Myrmecobiidae > Myrmecobius > Myrmecobius fasciatus. Next base: position 163,658 of record JAJPUD010002592.1, read on the forward strand.
AATGCTGGTCTTCTTAGAATGTTTTGGCATATCACAGATAAATATCATATATGAAAACAACTACTCATGTGGTTATCTGCTTTAAAATGTCTTTAAAAGATTAATCATGCTGCGTTCTATTCAGTTTAAAATTCATAGATGAACAAATTTTAGAGTTTGACTGGAAAAAGAAGTCTCAGAATTACCTAAAATGCTAAGTTCATATTCCTGACCATGAGACTAGTTCTCTATTATGCCATACTCATAAAGTTGTAAAATGCAGAGGAAGTCTTAACCTGAATTGGGGCAAGGAGTAGACTCCCTTGGCATAAACCTATATCAGTAAACCAAGAATAGTCACTAATCCCTTTACTAATTCTACTGAAAGGATAATTTAGTTAAAATCAAAAGTGATTCTGTACCTACTATTTAGAGAAGTAATGTGGATACAAAGAGAAACAAAATGAAGAGAGGTTAGATAAGAATAGAGACTGAAATTTAAAAACAAAAACTGTCTTGTTTTGTAGTATATAAATATCAAAAAGAATACTTAAATGAATCTTTTCAATGAAACAGTAAGCCTTACAATGCACAATTTCATTTCCAAAACATATTTCCTTTTGTAAAAACCTAATCTTCAGATGGCTTGGTTAGGGGGAATGTTCTATGAAAAAGATCATTTCCTTGTTTTTTATTCAAATGTACTATTCATAATTTGTTTGGCAACTACAGAATTATATTTTAGATTAAAAACTTTGAAGGATTTGTAATTTCACTAAATGTGGATGCCCATTCCACTTAATGCAGATTTGCAATGCTTCCATTCAAACCATCAATAAACAATTATTAAATGTTTATTAACAGTAGCCACTGTTTTATATGTGTTGCGAATGCAAAAAGAAGCAAACGAAATCCATGCACTTTAGGATTTTACAATCCAATGAGGCATACCACAAACAAATATTTGCTATATGCTAGTTAAGTAATTGAGAGGTAAGACAGTAAATTAAGAGGAATTGAGAAAGGCTTCAAATTTAAAAAAAAGAAATTATGGAACTTAAAGAAATTCAGGGAGGTCAATAGTCATACTAGACACAGGAGAACTTTTTCCAGGGATGAAAGACTTACAGAAAAAATGCTTGAAGGCAAAAGATAACTATCTTGTTTATAGACCAGAATTTTTTGGTGGTGGTTTAGTTTTCAGTCATGGCTAACTCTTTGGGGGTTTTCTTGGCAAAGTTATTGAAGTGACTTGCCATTTCCTTCTCCAACTCATGTTCTAGGTCAGGAAACTGAAAATTAGGGTTAGTGACTTGCCACAGCTAGAAAGTGCCTGAGGTCAGATTGAACTCAAGAAGATGAATGAATCTTCCTTACTGTAGATACAGCACTATCTAGCTGCTTGAATCAAAGCAATAGATATCAGGAAAGAAGGTATAAGAATATCAAAAAAGTAGGAAGGGGCGAGGTTAAACTGAAATCTTTTGAATACCAAACATATTTGTTTTTGAGGCTGAAAGAAATAAAAAACCACTGGACTTCAACCTACCCTTTAGGGAATATTGAGTTTAAAGTGTTTATTGGACATCTAGTTCAAGATATCTGAAAGATAGATACATAAAGTTGGAGGTCAGTAGAAAGCTTGGGATAGGATATAGATAGATAGATAGATAGATAGATAGATAGATAGATAGATAGATAGAGATGGTAATTAAATCTATCAGAGCTAAAGAGATCACTAAATCTGAGAAAAGAAAAGAGGGGTCCTGATCTAGCTGGACCTCCATGAGATACCTCCATTTAGGGGGTCTAATTTGAAGGAAGATCCAGCAAAAGAGGTAGGAGTAGTCAGATAGCTAGGAAGTGTTCTGAAGGAGTATTCTAAAAACCTAGAGAAAAGTGAATATCTAGATAACACTGATCAGCATTGTCAGTGATTGCAGAAAAGTCAATGAGATTGAGGACTGAGAAAAAGTTATTGGATTTGACAACTAAGATCATTTCTAATTTTGGAGATAGCAATTTCTGTGGAATAATAAGGTTCATCTTCTTGTCCAAAATTCTGATGTATTTTTTCTAAAACTTTCATAGATTGTATCTCCAAATTGCTTGTGACTATGAAATATTAATTTTAATATGAAATAATTCTTAAATGTCTTCAATGTTGGATTTTTTCTTGAAATTCCCAGTCACATCATCATGGCGATAATGCATCAAATCAGGCATCATTAAATGCTGTCTATTAATTCAATTAATCAATATGTATTTCATGAATGTAAAATACAAGAATGAATTTATAAATAAGTATTTGCTGGAAACATCCTAGGAAAAAAATTATATGAGTCTGTTTTGATTTGGTGAATTTAATGTGATAGTCATATCCAAGTAGAAATGCCCACCAAACACTTAGTCAGAAAACACTGGGTGGAAATTGGAAGAAAGTTGAATGATCACTATTTAAACATCTTTAAGAAAGCAGGATTCCTACTTTAATATTCAAACATCCTAATCCCTATCCTATCATTTTGATAGTTTTAGATGTGTGAGATTGGAGATGGAACAGATAATTCTTTTTCAACTCTTATATTGAAGGTATTTTTAATTCCTGATAACAATGCAATATAATTTATAAACCCAAACAATAGTTATATATTTTCAGTAAACATTTTATCTAAAAAATTATTCTTATGTAACTACTGTAATGCTCAGGGAGAAACTGAGGCAGTATCACACATTGGAAATTAGGTAACACTTTATTGATGTTAATTGAGAGTTCAGAATCCATAGCTATGAATCAAGACTGCTAGGACTCATGTCTCAAAGCATGCAATCCAGCCCAGAGAGTTAGACTGACAGACATGTCAGCCGACTGAATAGTACAAAGTATTCAGTGCCCCATTGAGGGACATTATGCATTATATAGGTTCTATAGCTCAGGGAGAAAGAACAGCTCAGAAACATCAGGGGTTCAAAAGAAAATATCAATTCAATTCTGACAGGTAGGGAGTGAGGGAAAGAAGAGTATTAAAGCTATAAATTCAGGTAGGGAGTGAAGTGTGCTGGAGAAACTGAGACAGTAAGTCTGGGTCATACAGATAAGGGGTATGTCGAGGCTGGCCATCTGGAGGTTTCATAACTCCTTTGGAATGTGAGCCCAATTATTTCTGATAGTCAGAAGGAGGGAGGTTGTTATTCTGGGATAGAGCAGTTAAGGGAAGTTTGGAGATGGGAACTATAGCATTAAGGGAAACAGGGCAATTTAGGGAAACTGAAACAGCCACTGAGGGAAACTGAGACAGGGAAACTGGCACAACACTACAACCCAAACTATGTTTACAAGTCACAAACTATTTTAAAAATGAGAAAAGAATGGTTTCAAAATAAATGTTGAAAAATATTCTGAGGTCTGTCTTCTAAGAATAATAGAGTGTAAAATACAAGAAGAAATCTTTGGTTTGATGTTTACTGATAGTTTTAATCATATTAGATATATTCAGTAATTCACTTGGCTTTGCCTCAGGGCCCATTAATCCTTAAGCAGTCTAAAAATACAAAAGCCTTTGTCTCAAATTTTATTGTCAGTTACATTCACTAGTTACAATATGTACTTTGTTGTCTCCTGCTATTTTGTTAATACTTAAACTCTACATGCATTATCTATTGAATTCTGGTACTTAAGGAAAATATAAATTGAAATTGAATTGTTAACAGATTTCTTTTGGTTAACACATATCTCTGTGCTATCTAGTCCCCTTCTCCTGTTGGTGATTTTCTTCTGGAGTTCCTTCTATATTTCCTTCTTGGCTGTGCTTCAGGCTCTTTCAGTATTTTGCCACCATGTCCCCACTTGAGAGTCTTCCATCCTTTAGCTTTTCAATTCCTTTTTTGTATGTTGTTTTCTTCCATTAGAATTTAAGTTGCTTGAGGGCAGAAATTCAATTTCCTTGTATTTATATCTCCAGTATTTAGCACAGTGTCTGGCATATTGTAAACCTATAACAAATGCTTGTTGATTACCTGCCTTCCTATTAACAATAAATGAGGAGAAAGAGGAAAATAATACAATCAGCAATAAAGCATTAATTCCTTACAAAACAGAAAAAAACAAACTCAGTAAGTGCCAAGATGATACTTTCAAGAAATCCATAGTTAATGGGTGTATGGGTGTGGGTACACACACACACACACACACACACATATATATATATGTATGTATGTATGTTAGCCTTTTACATTTTAAAATTTGTACATAAAAATTTTTGAGGAGAAATATAAACGTGACAATAGCAGATGCTTTAAAAATAAAAATTTCACTATGAAATTATAGTTAGAAATTAAATTTAAAAATATTTAAAACATGCTATTATGTAACTAATCAGCAAATACATAGTTATTAAATATCTACTAAGTGTCAAATTCTGGGAATAAAAAGACATAAAATATATGTGGTAGACAAATTATTATATAGAGTTGGGTAGTGTGAAAACTGTGTTGCATACGTTTATAGTAATCAGAAGATTGAGCCAACACCATAGAAATGATGAATATAAAGGCATCTGGTGGCACAGTGAATAGAGCATTTGTCAGGAAGACCAGAGTTCAAATTTTGCTTCAGACACTTAATAGCTATGTGAACCTGAGAAAATAACATCATGTCTATTTGCTGTTTGCCTAACTGTAACATGGGAATAATTATAGCCTTGTAGGGTTCTCGTGAATGAAATGAGATATTTACAAAACTTTTTTTTTAAAACACATTGCCTAGTACATAGTAGGTATTATATAAATGCTTATCCCCTTTTCCATCTGTCTTTTCCCAATTTAACTATTCAGAACTTTGTCTACTTTGTGAAAAAGCTCCAGGCTAGGTACTGGAAGAGAGAAAGACAGCAGTAGGTATTTACTACCCAGGAGGAAATACATATTGCATGCATAAATAACTATAATCCAAGAGAAAATAAAGTGTTACTCTAAAAAATGCACAACATATAGCAAAAGAAAGGAAGCTTAAAGAAAAATACTTTAAATTACAAGTTCCAGACCAGGAATCAGGAAGGCTAGTTAAAATCCATCCTAGATTCTTACTATACTCTATAAACCACTTAAACTATGTCTTCCCTCATGCTTATTTGTATAATAAGGATAATGGCACCTATGTCAAAAGATGATTGCTATGATGATAAAATGATATAATGTTTGCAAAGTGTTTTGCAAACCTTAAAAACATTATATAGAGGCTATCCACATCCTCATTATCACTACTTCAATATTTCATCAAATCTAAGTTTTTATTTAGTGAATATTACCTTCATCTTTCCAGATTTTTAAAGTCTTCACCTGTGCATTTCTTGTCTAAATTTTGTCATAAGTGACCTGTTTAGTAATAACCCCACATATTTCAGACCTTCCTGGTGTTTCTTAATATTCTTTTTAATAGGTATGAAGAAATTTGAAATCTGGCTAAATTAATTGAGAGAATTCCAGCTAATTTCCCACCTTCTGTCAGAAGCCCTTCCCAGTCTTCCTTTATCTTCATATCTTGCCTTTGATACCATCACTTATTTAGCATTTGTAGATTTGTCTGTGTGTGTGTGTGTGTGTGTGTGTGTGTGTGTGTGTGTGTATGCTTGTTGTCTCTATATTAGACTGTCGGCTACTTGAGAGTACAGATTCTCCAGAGAGAGAGTAGGTATTGGTTTATGCTCTTTTTTGTATCCCCAATACTTAGCTCATTGACTACCACAAAGCTTTTTAAATTGTGGGTCATGACCCCATATGGGATCATAAGTAGACATGAGGGTCAAGAAAAAATTGGTAACAGTAAAAGATTTTTGAACATAAGGATCAAAAATCAATTCAAAATCAAACATATAATAAATAAATGAAATAGAAATCACATCACATGATTTCCTTAGAGTCTTTTTTCTGAACACACAATAAGCAAACACTGCACTGAGAATACATGAAAACTGCCAGAAACAACTTGGCTCATATTTGGGATGGGGTTGTGTAAAAATTTTTTGGATGAAAAGAGGTCGTGAATGGAAAAGGTTTAAGAAGCTCTGGCCCACCACATAATAGTTGTTTAATAAATACTAGTTGGCTGACTGTAATGCATATGCAAGTAAAATTTGAGGGCAAAACCACAATTACTTGGGAATTTTCTTTTCCTGCTCTCTGTCCCTAGTTATTCATCACTCCATATATATTATTTTTTCATTAGCTGTTTTTTTCTGAATAGTTTTGAACCAACAAGTGCTGGTTTTCTACTGGAAAATGATATGATGATTAGAATAGGCATCATTATTCTAACAAGAAAGTCAGATTGACCAAATCAAAATGTTTGGATTGTCTGATCTACACAGTTAAAAATTGACAATTATAAAAAAAAGATTATCTAGATTTCCTATACAGTCTATAACTATTAGATGATCACTAATTCTATACTTTCCACCTTTTAAAAGATGATTCCCCTAAACAGGACACTGTTTATCAAAAGATCATTGATTTAGCCAAAATTAGAAATGACAAAAGTTTCTTTGGCAATTTTCTTGTTGAAGAGTTGTCAGTCATTGCAGGGAAGTGATCTTTTGAAGCACTAAGTCCTTAAATGAAATTTTCTTTTGATTAATTTAAGCTCAAATATGATTAGAAAGTGTAGAAAATTCTTATTATTACTAAACTATGAGATAAAGGTCATTTTTGGCTCTATTAAAAAATACCTTACTTCACTTCATTTCAAGGACACAGCTAGGCCATATCTCAGCATATTTTTTTTAAAGTTAAGAAAGGTCACATCATTTGTATTCTGACATCCATTCTGTTGTTTTCATTAAAGACCAAAGAATGAATGACTATGAGAATACTCAGCTGTTCCTGATAAGAAATTTTTAAAAGATGACCTCAACCTGTGGAAGATGATTTATGAAATCATGGTTTTCATTATTGGACTTGGTGCTGACTATGTTGTTTTTGATTGATAGGCCTGTAGTTTTAGTCTCCTTTTGTCTTTAGCAAAAAACAAGGGCACAAGAATGCTATAAGAGAACAAAATTATGCAAAGGATAGCAAGATTTAGGGACAGTATATGGAAAGCAATGTAACAAGAAAGAAAATTTAACATTAAAAATATCTTAGATAACATTATGTTTGCTTCAAATGGTCATAATGCTTTATCACATATTTTAGAAATGTCTTAAATGAGTTTGATAAAACAATTTGTATGATCTCTATTTTCTGTTGCAAAAAATTACAGTAAAAAAGGAAGATAATAGACATGTTTCCTCAAACTAGCATATGTGATATTCTAGTTGACAGAGGAATCCAGTTCTATTTTAAGGGGGGGGGATAGAGAAAATATTTTCCTGTGTATCATACTAAAGATGCCTAATTTGCTGACTTGATAGCAGAAACCTGAGAGAAATTATATCTCAACTTAACTAAAATTTCACAGATTGCTTACTTATTGCATTTTTAAGTCCAAACAAGTGATTAAAAATTATTATTTAAAAAAATTAATCTTAGACTCTCTGTGTACATTGTTATTCAGTCATTAAAGTTATGTCAGATTTTTTGTAATTTCTGTTTGGGATTTTCTTGGCAAAGACAGGAATAGTTTGCCATTTCTTCCCAAGCTCATTTCATAGATGAGGAAATTGAGGCAAACAGGGTTAAATAACTTATCTAATGCCAGATCTGAACTCAGGAAGATGAGTCTCCCTGACTCCAAGTCTGGCATTCTTTTTACTGTGTCACCTACCTGCCCCTCTGCATATGTATATAGATAATATATTCTGTTTGAAGTTATCAAAAACTGCAATGGGTATTGCTTATGAGGCAACTTATTTGAATAAAAACTTAACTATGAAGAATATACCACACCAATGAATTTTATTAAAAACCAAAATTTACTGCCATTTGATTTTATGGATGTATACATATAGAAACAAAATGCATTAATTTAAGTTTATAGATATTTACAAATAATATATAATATAATTAGATGAAAAAAAGACAATATGTGCATATGCACGATCTAATTAGAAGTTTTGGAAATTATTGAGGCTGATCAATGCCTGTTGATTGAATTGTCCATTGTGGAAAAGTCAGTGCAAAATAGCAATTTTTATAATTCATTTAATGAGGTAATTGTCAGAATCATGTCACAGAGATTATTCTCAAATACTTCAATGGATCTGTGATTCCACTGACTAAACCATTTCCTTCAATGAAGCTGATTCATATGTGCCTCTTCTGTACAATTTCTTTTATCTTTTCAAAATTTTGCCATAGAAAATCCCCTTTTTTACTTTCTTTTCATAGCATGAAAACGCAAGGTAAATATCATTTTTTGTAATCATACATTTCTCTGCTGACATCCTTTACTCTGATCCTTCTTTAGAGTTTCTTATGGCATTCTACTCATGTATATCTATATGATATCATTTTAGGAGTCTTCAGAAAATGTTAGATTCTGTGACTTAAAATTATGCAACAAAATTGGCAGAATATTGGTTATAAAGCCATAGGCTTTTGTTTTTGAGTGAAATTTGGAATTATTAAAGAACTGTTGTAATTTTCTAAAGCTTGTTCTTATCATCCAATTTAATTCTGAGTCTAACTTGTTCATACTGATACATATGCTCTATAGAATATACATATAATTAAATCATTTTGAGGCCACTGATATTCTTCATTTACTTTGTTTTTTCTGTGTAGACAGTTAGATCAAACTGTTGCCAGTGGTTAGAGATCTCTCTCATGAGACTTTGTATTTCAATGCTTTATGCAACCAGCAATATATCATGTGCAAATAAGAACATTTGAAAGAACTTAGCATCTATCAGAAATCCCCATTCAACCTGAAGTCTACGCTGGATCTTCTACTTAAAAGTGGAAGATGCTTACTATTTCATGCCAAACTTGTTATTCTTGGTCAGAGATTTGTCAAACAATGTTTGATATTGGCTCTGCCATTAAGTTTTCCAAATCTTGACTAATTTTAATGTGAAATTGAATGACAGTTTACTAGAAGAGACTCTTTAAGGTGATATTTTTTTTGCCCTACCAAATCAAATGGATACACCTAAAAATAGGCAACAAGCAGTAAGTAAAAGTATTTCCTATATCTTTTAATTGATTGTGTGTTAGTAAAGATATGGCATACTATAGAATATCACTTACCAAAAAAACCTTCTCCTTGAGTTTTCCCTCAATGTTGGTGTTAGTGGTTCTTATTAAAACCTTTATCTTATTGAAATTTATTGAAAACTTTAAATGTAGCTTAGTAGTTGTTGATGTATCTTAGTAGCAAAATATAGATATATATATATGATTCATATATCTATATTCCAAGGCTTCTCCCTACTTTTTATATTTTTCCTTCAGTTAACTTTGAATCAACTCCTCTTTGAACAATCAACAAGCACTTATTTAATGCTTGCTATGTGTCAGACATATCTCCACAATGTGTGGTCTTCAGCATAGATCTCTTCTGGGTATACGGTATAATTCATCCATGCCAGAGGCACCTAGTCTCACAATAGAGTACAGATCTAAGGGCAGGAAGATCTAAATTCAAATCTTTCCTCAGATACTTCCCAGTTTTGTGATTCTAGGCAAGTCACTTAATTTGTGTTTAATTCCCTCAACTGTGAAATGGGAACAATAGTAGAATCAGCCTGGCAGAGTTGTTATGAGATTCAAATGAGTAATTGTAAAAAAAACAAAACAAAACACAGCACAGAGTTTGGTGTATAGTATATACTATATAAGTCTTTCTCTTCCCTTTTCATTCTCTTCCCTTCTCTATTTAGTTACATCTTTCTCTACATAGCAAGTAACTCAAATGTTTGCTAAGATGTTTTTAATGTCCTTTGGTACTCCTTCTATTACAGATGATTTATATGAGTTAAACTTCTCTAGTAAGTTATTATGGTTTGTATCTGTGATCTTTCTCCTTGCCACATCTCATTTTTAACATTAATAAGTTGTTTGAATCATTTAAGTTGGAGTTGTTTTAATTTTATATCTTATCTTTTCTTCCATTTTCTCATACTTGTTTTTCCTGTTCATGTGATTTTTGAAATATTGTTACATCAGAGGTTCTTAGAATTTAGAATTGAAAAAAAGTATCTTAGATCTCATAAAACTTAATCACATTTTATGAATGAGGAAATGAGTCTAAGAGACGTGAAACAATTTAGTCAAAGTTAAATATAGTCCATTCTTTACCTCATCCTTGGGGAACAACTTGAGACTTGGGAGTCATGCACTTGACCTTTTGGGCAAGTGTGGGTTTTCTCCAGGATGCCCTAAGCCCATAGGAGGGACAAGTCTTTGACAGTTGTCTTGAAAAGAGCTCATAGAAAAAAGAAACAAAAAGCTAACACAAGCAAATAATTAGGAGGAAGTTACTGTGAAGAACCATTGTGTGTTGCCAAAGGTCTTACCAATGTGAATTGACTCTCTCAACCAGGAACAATGGCACAATCTAAGTTAAAAAGACAAACAAGGTCAAATGTGCAATTCTAATCAAGCATAGCCTAGGGAAAGTGAGGGCAAAAGTCTTCTCTACCCTTTCTTTCTATCATTTTCTACTCCAAGGGAAAAGAAAATTTCCTTCCTGCTAGTGAATCCCTACACTTTTTCTTCTCCATTTTTCCTGTCTGGCTATTAAGTAAATTGGGATTTGAGAGCACAGTGTTACTCAAAAAACATAGTTTGCCAGGCTCTTCTATCCTTCACTATCTCTACAAGTCTTTCCAAATTAATGTTCATTAATGTTTCTATGACAGATATATCCCTCTTTATCTTCTACCATCCCCCTTTTGCCTTTACTCTTTCCTGACCTCAGGATGTTTTCCAATGTTTCCCTGTTTTCTCATTATGTGAACAAAGTATTTAAACTTTGTTTTTAGTATTTGACTTTCTAGTGAATAATCTGAATTAATTTCTCTAAGAATTGACTGATATTAAACGGGGACACTGATACATTGTTGGTGGAACTGTGAATGAATCCAATCATTCTGGAGAGCAATTAGGAACTATGCTCAAAAAGTTATCAAACTGTGCATACCCTTTGAACCAGCAGTGTTTCTATTGGGCTTATATCCCAAAGAGATCTTAAAGGAAGGAAAGGGCACCACATATGCAAGAATATTTGTGGCAGCCCTTTTTGTAGTGGCTAGAAACTGGAAACTGAATGGATGCCAATCAATTGGAGAATGGCTAAATGAACTATGGTATTTGAATGTTATGGAATATTATTATTCTATAAGAAATGACAGCAGCAAACATGGCGAACTGCGGACAGCTTTCTCTGTGAACTCCCGGGACATTCCCTCAAACCCAGACAAAGTAAGCCTTCCAACTGGTTTCTAAGTGAGAGCACCTCCAAGCATTCGGACTACAACGCACTTCTATCAAAGATCTACCGTGAAAGAACTCCGGAGAAGGTTAGCTTCAGGGGACATCGGCCTCTGGTCGCAATCAGATTCCAGCCGGGGCGGAAGTCAGGGCTGCAATAGAGGGGCGTATTTTGGGCACCAAGGAAGCCCCTGGGAGACGCCTGGGCCACTTTGCTCTGCTTGCGGGCAGGTGCTTTGGCAGATCTGCCTTTGGAAAAGGGTGGATCGAGACCAGCTGAAAACGTGGTCCTAGTGCGAATCTAGCCCGACCAGCCTCAGACCGGAAGTCAACTCGGCAAACTGCCCCAGGGCAAATACAAATCATTGCAGTTTTCTCGGCTTTTGACCAATATCCCAACTTTAAATCATGAGCAAGAAGCAGAAGAGAGCTCTCACCATAGAAAGCTTTTACAGAGAAAAAATAGAACAGTCCCCAGATCCTGACATTATGAAAACAATCCCAGATGAAGCCACAAAGGCAGACTTAAGTTGGTCTCCCTTTCAGAAGGCTTACCTGGATGATTGCATTAAGAATCTCAAAAGAGAGCTAG
>JAJPUD010002592.1:180595-309186 GCA_023553655.1 Myrmecobius fasciatus
GGAAAGCTATGTAAGGGTTATTGTTGAAGAATTACTCACACATATGTTATGCAAATAAAATAAAATTTAAAAAAATGACAGCAGCAAAGGATATGAACAGACAATTTTCAGATGATGAAATTAAAACTATTTCTAGTCATATGAAAAGGTGCTCCAAATCACTATTGATCAGAGAAATGCAAATTAAGACAACCCTGAGGTACCACTACACACCTGTCAGATTGGCTAAAATGACAGGAAATGATAATGATGAATGTTGGCAGGGATGTGGAAAAACTGGGACACTGATACATTGTTGGTGGAATTGTGAATGGATCCAGCCATTCTGGAGAGCAATTTGGAACTATGCTCAAAAAGTTATCAAACTGTGCATACCCTTTGAACCAGCAGTGCTTCTATTGGGGCTTATATCCCAAAAAAATTTTAAAGAAAGGAAAGGGCCCCACATGTGCAAAAATATTTGTGGCAGCTTTCTTTTGTAGTGGCTAGAAACTGGAAGCTGAATGGATGCCCATCAATTGAAGAATGGCTGGACAAATTATGGTATATGAATGTTATGGAATATTATTGTTCTATAAGAAACGACCAGCAGGATGATTTCAGAGAGGCCTGGAGAGACTTGCATGGACTGATGCTGAGCGAAGTGAGCAGAACCAGGAAATTATTATACATGGCAACTACAATACTATATGATGACCAATTCTGATGGATATGGCTCTCTTCAACAATGAAATGCTTCAAACCAGTGCCAATTGTTCAGTGAAGAAAGCCAGATACACTTAGAGAGAGGGATATGAAATGTGGACCACAGCATAACATTTTCTTTCATCCTCTGGACTGATGTTTGCTTGCATTGTGTTTCCTTTCTCTGATTTTTTTTCTTGTAGGTACGATTTTTCTTGCACAACAATGATATGTGTGGAAATATGTATACATATATTCGATCTGTCAAGTATTTTAACATAATTAACATGTAGTGGATTTTCTACCATCTAGGGGAGGAGTGGGGGCTAGGGGGGATGTGTAACAGAAAAGGTTCAGTGTTGAAGAATTACCCATACATATGTTTTGCAAATAAAAAGCTTTAATAAAGAAAAGAAAATTAAAAAAAAGAAAAAAAAAAGAATTGACTGATATTATTTCTTTGCTGTCCAAGGGATGCCCAAAACTCTTCTCTAGCACTACAATTTGAAATTGTCAATTTATGGAGCTCAGCTGTCATTTTAATCCAACTCTCACAGTCATACATTGCTGCTGGGGGAAAAAGAACCTCACAAAACATAGTTTTGATTATCCAGATTTTTGTCAGCAAGGTGATGTCTCTGCTTTTAAGTATGCTATCCCAAAATCTTCTAACAAGCAGCTTTTAATTTCATAGTTGTGGTCACTATCTGCAGTGTACTTTGAGCTCACAAATTTAAAGTCTGAGATTATTTCTATTTCTTCTCCCTCTTTTCTAGAAAGTGATGGGGCCATTTGCCAAGATCTTAGTTGTGATTTGTTAAATGTTAAACTTCAATCTATTTTTTATACTCTTCTCTTTTACTCTCACCAAGAGACTTTTTTATTTATCTTCACTTTCTGCCATCAGAGTAGTATCCTCTGCATATCTGAGATATGTTGATATTTCTCTGAGCAACTTTAATTCTGGCTTTTGATATGTCCAACTGGCATTTTGCATGATGGGTACTCTGCATATAAGTCAAATACATAAAGTGACAATATAAAGTCTTGTTATACTCTTTTCCAGTCTTTAATCAAAAGATTCACTTCTAATAATTGGTAGTGTAGTTTGTTCCCCTAAATGTTTATTTTTTATGTCCATGCTTTTATTATAAGTTAAAACTCTGTTATCCAATGTAGCTCGTAAGTTTTGTCTTATAGTTTTGTTAATTATATATACAGAAAAGATGAGTGGGATATAATAATTTTTGTCCCTTTTTTGGGTGTGTGTGTGAATTGAACAAGAACAAGAACAAAATAGAAGAGGTTTTCTGACACTTTTACAAGCCTGACATCTGAGAATGAGACTGCCCATTAGGCAGTATACAAAGTTTAATGGAAAAAACATGGTTCATAAGAGTAGGGTGTTACAAGGGAAGCCCCATCAGTGTAAATGGAAAAGGGAAAGGGAGAAAGGTCCCCTGATGTACGTAGACATAAAGGTTATTGACAGCTTTTCCTGTTTAGTTCACTCATGCCACCTAATAGTCAAACACACTTGAAAATAGCAGTAATAAAAATAGAAATAAAATAATTGGATTTAAATTCTTTTTTTACTACACTATGATATATTGGTAGAGATAGCCTCCTTCTTCTCCCCCTGCCATGTCTTCTCTTGGTTCTGCCTAGGAGACACATTTCCCCTTTTTATGATAGAGACTTTATTCATTGCCTTGACATTATATTCAGGGGCTGCTTATCTAAGGGATAGTCTGAAACCATACTTCTATGCAAGTATAATACAAGAATATACTGGAAGGACACATTTGGCCTGTCAGGCAGTACCATTTTCAGCTTCTTCCCACGTCCCTTCTGGAAGAGGTACTCTGTCCCCAGGAGTCTACTTTCAGAAGAGTGGGAAGTGATGCTTAAGAATTTCTTTTTTGCTTCCATCCCCTGGATTCCATGCCCAAAGATTACCTCTTCTTTCTTATGTCCTCAAAGAACAAATTAGAGCACCAGTGATAGATAATAAGAATCTCATCTGTAAAGGTGAAAGGTTGCAAAGGGTTGATATATTAAAAAGCTCTTTCTGATATGTTTCTATGTCTTTCTCCTTGTAAAATGAGTATGACTTTAAGATAGGAGACTAAATGGGACCATGCATAAATACAAATGCTCAGGGGGATTGGATAGGAAGGCTTGATTATTCTGTCTAAATTCTTACCTATTACAAAAATCTCTATTAGGACAGGGGAAACAAAGGTTAACTATATAATTTCCAATTAAAAAAAATATTTATTAGGAAGTTTTTTGGGGGGCGGAGCCAAGATGGTGGAGTGAAAACGTGACTGTCTATGTCCTCCTCCACTCTTCTCTCAAATCAACAATAAAACAAGCCTCTGAACTGATCTTCAAGTCAACGAATTCAGAAATATTTGGACACTGCTTCCAGTTATCTCTCAAGAACTTTATATCAGGTCTGTTTAACTCAGGCAGAGGGATAAACAGTTTACTCAGTGCAACCCGGAAGTGAGGGTGGGACTCAGCTCAGGGTGGCAGAAACTCCAAACTCCAAACTCCAAACACCTGGAGTTTATCTGAGGCACTTGCAACATTCTGCCCTGATTGGGGGCAGGTGTTCTGACAGACTTGACTTGTTTAAGGAGTAATTGGGACTTAGTCGTAGCCCCCACTGGCACAGCACCTTATGTTAATTCTAGGAATTGCCCCAGGGCAAACTGCTGCAGCCGCTGCTTTTCTAGCCTTAAACAGACCTCCAGGCTGTCTAAAAAAAATGAAGAAGCAAAAGAGAGCTCTCACCATAGACAGTTTCTATCAAGAGAAAGAAGGGCACAACCCAGATCCTGAGGTTCATTTAGACAAAACTCCAGAGGAAGTCAGCAAGGACCATCACTGGTCCTCTTTTCAAAAGGCCTTTCTGGAAGATTGCATAAAGAATCTCAAAAGAGAGCTGGAGGATAAATGGGAAAATCAACTGAAATCAGTGCAAGAAGGATACAATATCTTGCAAGAAGGATATGATGCCCTGCAAAAGAGATACGAAAAAAAACACCAATTTATTGAAAAATAAAATTATTGAGGTGGAAAAAGAGTGCAATGAACAAATTGGCCAGTTACAAAAGGAGCTTGAAAAGGTAACTGAAGAAAACAACACTTTAAAAATAAGAATTGAGCAAATGCAAGTGAATGACTCAATAAGACTTCAAGAATCAGTCAAACAAAAACAAAAAAATGAAAAAATAGAAGAAAATATGAAGTATCTCCTAGGAAAAACAACTGACTTGGAAAATAGATCTAGGAGAGACAATCTAAGGATTATTGGACTTCCTGAAAGCCATGATGACAAAAAGAATCTAAACACTATCTTTCAGGAAATTTTGAAAGAAAACTGCCGTGAGGTTGTAGAATCAGAAGGCAAAATCACTATTGAAAGAATTCACCAATCACCTCCTGAAAGAGACCCCAAAATTAAAACCCCAAGGAATATTGTGGCTAAATGTCAGAACTACTGCACCAAAGAAAAGATTTTGCTAGCAGCTAGAAAGAAACAATTCAAATACCAAGGATCAATAATTAGAATCACATGATCTGTCAGCCTCCACATTGCAGGATCTAAGGGCCTGGAACCAGATATTCTGAAAGGCAAAGGAACTTGGATTACAGCCAAGAATAACCTATCCAACTAGAATGAGCATTATCCTCCAGGGAAGAAGATGGTCATTTAATGATATAGATGAATTTCACCTATTTCTAATGAAAAGACCAGATCTGAACAAAAAATTCGACCTCCAAACACAGAACTCAAGAGAAGCATAAAAAGGTAAAAAGGAAAGGACTCTTGAGAACTTTATTTCTACTATGGGGATACTTAAAGTTTGGGGGTATAATTAACTAGATATTACTTTGATAATATGAAAAAGAAAACTAGAGGGGGAAAGGTTATCATAGTGGGGAAAAGAGAGAAAAGGTGGTAAAATAATATTTTTTAAAAAAGGAGGTAAAAACAAGATAATATCTTATGAAGAGGCAAAGAAAACCTAATATAATTGAGAGAAAGAAGGGAGTTAGATGAGCATTGTGTAAATATTACTCTCATCAGTTTGGGCTCTAAAAGTGTATATCAGATATTTGATTTCACAGAGAAACTTGTCTGTTGCTAGAGGGAAGTGGGAGGGAAAGGAGGAAAAGAAAGGGATAAACTCACAGAAGGGAAAATAGAAGAATCAGGGGAAAGGAGTAAAAAAGGGGGAAGGGGATTTAAAGGGTGGAGGATTTTGGGGGGGAGGGAGTCATTAAAAGCAAAATACTGAGGAGGGGGGAAGGGAGAAAGGGGATAAGAAAGAGAAAAGCATAAGCTAGGGTAAATAAGGTGGCAGGAAATAAAGAATTAGTTATTTTAACTGTGAATGTGAATGGCATGAACTCTCCCATAAAGCAGAAGCAGATATCACACTGGATTAAAAACCAGAATCCCACAATATGTTGTCTAAAGAAACACATCTAAAACATAGTGACATATAGGATGAAGGTAAAAGGCTGGAGCAGAACCTATTATGCTTCACGTGAACAAAAAAAAAGCAGGGCTAACAATCCTTATCTCAGAACAATTAATTCCAATACTATACAAACTATTTGAGAAAATAGGGACAGAAGGTACACTACCAAATTCCTTCTATGATACCTATATGGTGCTGATAGCTAAATGAGGTAGGGTGAAAACAGAGAAAGAAAACTATAGACCAATTTCCCTAATGAATATTGATGCAAACATTTTAAATAAGATATTAACAATGAGATTACAGAAAGTTATTCCTAGGATAGTACACTATGACCAAGTAGGATTTATACCAGGAATGCAGGGCTGGTTCAATATTAGGAAAACTATCAGCATAATTAATTATATTAATAACCAAACTAACAAAAACCATATGATTATCTCAGTAGATGCAGAAAAAGCATTCAATAAAATCCAACACCCATTCCTATTAAAACACTAGAGAGTATAGAAATAAATGGGCTTTTCCTTAAAATGATTAGTAGCATCTACTTAAAACCATCAGCAAGCATCATATGTAATGGAGACAAACTAAAACCATTCCCCATAAGATCAGGAGTGAAACAAGGCTGCCCACTGTCACCATTACTATTTAATATTGTATTAGAAATGTTCGCTTTGGCAATACGAGAAGAAAAAGAGATAAAAGGAATTAGAGTAGGTAATGAAGAAACCAAATTATCACTCTTTGCAGATGACATGATGGTATACTTAGAGAACCCTAGAGACTCAACTAAAAAACTACTAGAAACAATTCATAACTTTAGTAAAGTTGCAGGATTCAAAATAAATCCACATAAATCATCAGTATTTTTATATATTACCAACAAAGTTCAGCAGCAAGAGATACAAAAAGAAATTCCATTCCAAATAACAGATGATAGTATAAAATATTTGGGAATCTATCTGCCAAGGAAAAGTCAGAAACTATATGAACTAAATTACAAAACACTTTCCACACAAATAAGATCAGACCTAATCAATTGGAAAAACATTAAGTGCTCATGGGTAGGCCAAGCGAATATAATAAAAATGACAATACTACCCAAACTAATTTACTTATTTAGCACCATACCAATTAAACTCCCAAGAAATTATTTTACAGATCTAGAAAAAAATAGTAGCAAACTTCATTTGGAAGAACAAAAGGTCAAGAATTTCAAGGGCATTAATGAAAAAAAAAGCAGATGAAGGTGGCCTTGCTGTACCAGGTCTAAAACTATATTATAAATCAGCGGTCATCAAAACCATTTGATACTGGCTGAGAAATAGAGCAGTCGATCAGTGGCATAGGATAGGATATCAGGACAATCTAGGCAATAACTTCAGCAATTTAGTGTTTTATAAACCCAAACACCCCAGCTTTTGGGATAAGTACTCACTATTCGGCAAAAACTGCTAGGAAAAATGGGAAACTAGTGTGGAAGAAATTAGAGCTTGACCCACACCTAACACCAGGTACCAAGATAAGATCTAAATGGGTTCATGATCTAGATATAAAGAGTGATATTGTAAGCAAATTAGAGGAACGTAGTATAGTTTACCTCTCAGACCTGTGGAGATGGAATAAATTTATGTCCAAAGAAGATCTGGAACTCTTAACTGAACACCAGATAGATAATTTTGATTATATTAAGTTAAAAAGTTTCTGTACAAATAAAACTAATGCAGACAAGATTAGGAGGGAAGCATCAAATTGGGAAATCATCTTTACATTTAATGGTTCTGATAAAAGCCTCATTTCTAAAATATATAGAGAATTGTCTCATATATATAAGAATTCAAGCCACTCTTCAATAGATAAGTGGTCAAGGGATATGAACAAACAATTTTCAGATGATGAAATTAAAACCATCTCTAGTCATATGAAAAGTTGCTCCAAATCACTATTTATCAGAGAAATGCAAATTAAGACAACTCTGAGGTATGACTACACACCTGTCAGATTGGCTTTGCAATTGGGACACCCTGGACAAGGAGCACTGGCAATAATAATGAAAGTTCTTCCCAATAAAAGAAAAATTGGCTAAATTCAAGAAAAATTAAAAAAATGAAAAAATGTCTGTACTTCAGAATAGCTTATTCTTCTGATGTTTGTCCACTCATTGTAGACATTTTGTATTTTAGCTACACAAAATGGAAGAAAAACTGAGTTGCAACGTAAATATATTTTGCCTTAAGGAATTTCAGACGGTTTGAATTTGAAATGTAGCCCTTGAATGAATATTTAATTTCACTTTCCTTATAAGTGAAGTTGAATCACTTTTGCAAGTCTGAGGGTGACAGTTTCAAATTTCAACTCAGCCAGGCAATCAACAGAGAATAATATTACAGCAGGGGGAAAAGTTGGTGATTCAGTAATGACATTTTAATGTAACAGAACAGAGTATTGCTATAGAAATCTATAGTCCCTTGTGATAGTTTTCTGTTGACTTAACAATGAATATCACCATTTCAGTGAGACTATGCAAATCTTTAGGCAAAGACAATGCCCCAGAATAAGATTCTGTCCATCATATATTACAATTTTTTATACAGACAGCAAAATGTTTTCCATGTGTTATAGTATAGTGTTAAAAAACAAGATATAGATATTTAAGGATATGGAAAAATATTTTTGCCTTTTTCATATTTGCTTATTTAAAAGAAATGATACACTTTTGCAGATGAGTTTTGTTTCAGACCAGAACATTACCTTTTATTTCTGCTCTAAAAAAAACCTAAGGCCATGGAGCTTATATTTTATGATCATTAAGCATTTATTAGGCTTCCTCATTTTGTGGCGCCATGCTGGGGGATTTGGAAATACTCATTATCTTGGTGCATTCTATATTTACATTCTACTACAGGCTAATATGTGTGATTGGTGAACTCCGCCCTCCTTTATTTCCTGGGTAAAAATGTAATGAACAAAACTGTATAATAGTCTAATTACATAAGACTTTTTGGAACCTGATTTACCTACTTTTCATGGTCTCTTAATATTCTCCACCATTTCAATAAGGTAGCCAGTACTGCCTTTCTTTCCCCCAAGGGTAGGAGAAAGAAGAAGTAGCATTCTACATCTCATTCAACTCTTAGTGTCCTGACATTATAAGGGTTTGCAAGGCCTCTTTTGTAACTGTAATCCTATGTTTTTCTTACCTGAGAGAACATTTTGAACTTTGATTTCATAGACATCATACAAATGGATTTCCCTCCTTAGTTCTAATGTATCCTGCACAAATTATTGCAATATTCTAGAATGAAAAAGAGTACTGTATTCTCTGTCTGGAGAATTAATCACATGTGATTTTGCAGAAGTGCCATAGTCTCTTTTGGCATTTATAAAGTATTGGAAATGAAATGGTGGAATTGTTGATCTTTTCAATGCCAGATCCAATGGTTATTTCTCAGTCCTCACCCTTCTTGATCTCCCCACAGTCTTTGATATTGCCAATCATTCTTTTTTATATTCTCTGTTCTCCAAGTTTTTATGACTATACTCTGATTCTTCACCTGCTTCTTCAGATTCTGTTTGCTTCTCCTTAGTGCGCTTTATTGGATCTTCATCTAAGTCAGGCCAACATTACTTCTGTAGTGTCTCCTTTATATATCCCTTTCTTTCCTCTGACTCCAATGCTTCCAAGTTTTAGGCTCTTCTTACCTCATCTCTGGCCTAAAATAACACACTACTGCTTGTTCTACCTTCTTCAAGTTCCTCCATATTCCAGTCAATTTTTTTACACAGTTGTCAAAGTGGGCTTCCTAAAGCACAGGTCTGACCATGTCATTCCTCTTCTCAGTAAATTTTACTAACCCTCATTTTCTGCCTTTTAAAACTCATCATAATCTGGCATCTTTCTTTTACTTTTCTCCCTTTCATCTACTCTGTGATCTAGTGACATTGATCTCTTTCCTATTGTTCAAATGAGACACTCCATCTTTTGATTCTGGGCATTTTACTGCCTAGAACTCTCTGCTCATTGTTGCCTCCTGCCCTCTCTCTGTTCCTTTAAGTCCCAGCTTATATCTAATCTTATATAAGAAGCCTTTCCCCATCCTACTTAACGATGATGGTATTTTTGGTCACCACAATTCTTGAAGAGTACTTATTATATTATAGCATATAACATATAGTATATTGATTGGAGGAGTACTTATACCATCTGAATTTTAGATCTTTAAAGCATATCTCATTCAATTAGATTATGTCTGCTGTCTAAACTTGTTGATTTCTCTTTTTCATCCTAGTTTTGTCATCCAGTATATTAACCATACTCTCTCAATCTTGTGTAATATCTGTACTTACTAAACATGGTAATAATATTCAACACACTATCACAATTGATAGTAATGGTCAGGAGACATGGATCCTAGTTCTAACATGCTCAAGGGCCTTATAACTTCAGATAAGTCATTTTATCTGATTTGGATCTGAAATGAGGGAATTGTAAAAAATTTCCTACCTATAAAATTTTGTGATTCAACTCTGGCCTTTGAAGAAAATGAATAAAGCAGTTGTAGAGGAGTTATTCAGATGAAAATATAAACAGTATATTACTTTATTTTTAATGTTTTTGAAAATTACTGTAAAGTATAAAGGATTTTTCTGCTATTCTTTGGCAAAACAGCTCGTACTTTGCATGAATACTTACAGTAAGATTTTAGAGACTGGAGACATATAAGTTAATATAAATTATCACCAAGATTTAGGGTTACTCCTATATAATAACCACAAATACTTTGTACACATCAACTCTTTTCAACTGACATATTTTAATGAAATTCTTTCAATTTTTTTTATCATATTAAAATAATTTTAACAGAATCTCCAGATATGTAATGACTGAGTCAATTTGAAATTCTCTCATTCTCTCTATATTAAAATAATCACAGCAACCACCCCCCACTATAAAACAAACAAACAAAAACTTCACATCTATATACATCCATATCTATAGACGAGAGTTTTCTGTATTGAAGAAATTGTAAGTCTGTCCCCAAAATGCACAGTAGATGTCAAACATATTCTAAAGATTTCAGCCAGATGATAGTGTACTTTGTTTATCTTTACCTTATTTTTTTAGACATATAGATTGATTAAATAAAATAGTTTGACCAGATCTGACCTGAAACAATGTGTGAAGAAGAAAAAGATTGTCTTTGATACTTCCTTCTCTCCTCATTCCAGTCTTCATAGTTTCCTTCTGTGTCTGTTGGTACCCTTCTGTTGCTTTGTAATCTTCAAGCTGTCTAATGCCTCAAGTATCTTGGGTAGTTCTTCCTATTCCCAACTTTTCCTTAGCTTTCCTTTTTGTTATCAATAGTTAATCAGATGAGCTATAGCCTCTTGGACCATTTGCTTTTGTTTTATGCTTCCCAGAGAGTACAATACAAGAACCAATTGATGGATAATAAGACACATTGTGTGTCTGTCTCTCTGTCTGTTTATGTCAAAGGGCACTTACCATGCCCTTAAAACATACACTTGTCTAGAAATCTTTTGAGTCCAAAAACAGAGCTTTCTACAATTAGATCAGTTATCAATGATAATGACTCTATCTAGATCAACAAGTATTTATTAAGTTCATACAATATGTGAGATATTATGTTCAATATGAGGCTATGTATTGATTTTATAGTTCAAATAATAAATAACCAAACCCACTCATACATGCATAGTATTTTATAGTATAGCTACAAATGTGGAGAAACTGTTTAATCCTCAATAGTTTTCGGGGGAGAAAATTACATGTTTGACCATGTATTTTATATATTTTTGACGTTTAAAAACTCGAATGTGTTGTGGAGGATGGGATTGTTCAGATCAATATACACTACTGAACCCTTCCCAAAATTACTTAGTATTTTTCAAAGTACTTGTTTCATAAAAGTCGTCCTGGTAGGACAACAGAGTTGACATTTGAGGAGTAAAAAAGAATAATGATGAATCAGAGTAGGTTCAAATTGGCTCAGTCCTTGATTAAGACATGGTATGTAACACACCACAGTCTCCCAATGAGATCTGTTTGAGCCCAGGCAGAGATTTGTTAAGCAATGTGAATATTAATTTGAATGCATGTTAATAAATCCAGAATAAAATAAGCTTTAAAATGTAATAGCTTTTATTTAAAAGAAAAATATTTTCTTCTTTTAGCAGTACTTTAGTTTTGGCTATAATGTATAAAGCTATTTAGACAGAATTTCTAACATTATGCATTTACTTTATAATTCTTAGTAGGGCTTTTCAATAGAAACATTGTAACTAAATCAGCTAATGTGGCATTTTAAAAAACACAGTTAAGCCTAATGAAGTTATTGAAAATGTGATCGGCCACATTGTAGAGGAAATTTTTATTTCATTTTCTTTTTTTAATTGAATGCCAGTAATATAAAAATGCTATATAGAAAAGACAAAAAGAGCAAGTAATTGCCCTGTCAGCCAAGGAGTGTATCTCATTAGTACTGGAAATGGCAATATTAAAATATTAATTTTAGCATCAGTGTAATGTAGATTGCAGAGATAAATTGTAAAAAGAGGGGGAGAAAATTTCTGGAAGTTTAGAGATTAAAGATATAATATATTCACTGAAAAATACATTAACTCTTTCAAACCATAAGTAGAAACAATGCATTAAAGTTGTAATTATGGGGGCCTAAAATAATTACTAAAATTTGAGAAATGACTAAATGAGCTCCTAGGAATAATAATTTGCATGATCACTATTATAATCTTTAAATTTAAAAAAAGAGTCTTGGTAAATCTTAATAGCTGCCCGTTGTCAATGTATTCTAATATATAAATAGCACAGGAGTTCACGATCTGCAATGCACACACTTTGGCAGTTTTTGGATAGATTTTGATACATATTGATGTTACTTTAAATTCTTTTATATATTTCAGTAAAATTGCTTTTTTCTAATAACCTATCTTTAAACATTTAATTATATGATCTAAGAAATATTTCATAGATTGCAACAAGCAAAGTCAATAAGATATACAAAAAAGTTTAAGAACCTCTCTTCTATCACTTGATTTTGTTGTTGTAATTGATTTCAGTTATTAACATGTGAAAGATTTGTTAATATCTCATTTGTTTTGTTTTTTATATTTGTTTTTATAATTTTCAGTTCTAAATTTTCTCCCCCCCGCTTCAGTTCTTCCTCTATCCATGGAAAAGACAAGCAATACAATATCCATTATACATATGAAATCACGTAAATATATTTCTTTTTAGGCATTATTAGACTTAACACTATATGACTATAATATAGAAATATTAGACATAACTTACAAACTAATTCCCAACTGCTCAAGTTTTCTAAAAGTTGTATTATTCAGTCCACATCCTATATTATTAATGTTATAAGTTGTTCTTTTCCCATGAAGAAATCATTTCTCTAATATCCCTCACACATTGTGTTTGAAGAATTTTAGTGATATGGAATTTACTAATTCATGATGCATGCCAACCTAATTTTTAGATGGTTGTGATAAGAATTTCCTCCATAAACAGAGCAGAAAGATGTACTATACAGTACATCTTTCTACAATTTCTACCCATTAATTCTTGTTTTCTAATCTGGAAATGTCTTTTGCTTCTTTTACTAACGTGTGAGATATTGGAATACAACTGTCATATCTCTTATTTTATCTTCTTTGCCCTAAGTTAAAAGCAATTATTAGCTCGTTTAGTTGGTCCCTATATGAAATGGTATGAAATTTTTTCAGTAGCTTGGTTATCTTCTGGACAAATTCTGGTCATCAATTATCATGAAATAGCAAGGGTCATAGGTAATATTATAGAAATGTGTATTTATATATGTGTACATATATATATGCATGCAGACATATGTACATATACAGTGTATATGTGTTTGTATTAAAAGAGAAAGAGGGAGACAGAGACAGAGAAAGAGACAGAGACAGAACTTTTAGAAAATGCAGACAAGTTGGGAATTGATTTGAAAATTAAAAACCTAAAATGGAAATATTTTTGAATGGCTTTACATTTTCAATGGGTATCATATTGCTTGCCTTCTCAATGGAAGGTATAAATGGAAGGTATAAACAGATACTATGTCTGTCTCTCTATATCATATATCATTTCTATACTATTACATTTGACCCTCACTGTTTATATGTGTGTATATGGATATATATACATATATATGTATAATATATGTGTGTATGTTTGTGTATATACACTAACACATAACTATCAACTGTGGCTTGACTACAGTAAAAGTATCCCCTAGTTTGATCTACACATTAACTTGATGCTAATGAAGCTATAGATTACATCAGCTAATTTTGGCAACCATATCATACAGTTCACCTATCTTATGCTCTGGTATATAAAATGTCAGGTGTTTTGAACATAAACTACCTTTTTTCCATACATCTTTCCCTCTCCTAATCCTGTACATTATATTTTCTGAACTAGAGTACATTCAAGACTTTATATTTTTGCATATTAAATTTGATCTTAATAACTTTAGTCCATCATTCTAGGATATAGAAATAGTTTGAAGGCTCAGTTCTGTTATATAATTTATTGTCTATTCCTTCTACCAATAAATTAACAAACACCTATTAAGCAACTTCTATTTGTCAGGTACTAAGCTGAATAATGATGATGGAAATACAAAAAAATGAAAAATTTTTACAAAATATTTACATTGTTATCCACTCAGTTAAGCATGCCTTCTCTCCTCTTTCTAGTCATCTAGACATAAGGTCTGTGCAAAAGAAAAAAACATTCTTTACATATTGGTGTGTGTGTACATATATATATACACATACATATATACACATACATATGTCAATCAACAATTATATATTTATACACAAACACATACACATATATGGTATGGTTATTCAGATAAGTAGAAACCCACATAAGTATTCTGTGATCAATATTATATTTCTCTACCTTATTCATGATAATATCATAATCAATTTTGATATGATGTGTCCCTTTTTGGAAAATCTGGACATCTGCTTATTTCATCCTAGATTTCTGAAAAAATCGCCAGCAGTATTCCCATAATTACATTTGCATGCTCATTCTGAATGTGTGATTTAATTTTTCTCATTTAAAGGCATATATTTTAAGGTCCTTCCCTTCCAGCTTTAGGGTCTTATGATTCACTCAATCTAAGGAACTGATTAGGTTATCTCTTATTATTTCATATCATATCAATATGCAATAAGATACTGACTTCCATTAAAGTTATTCACTCAGATTAATCCTCCTGGCTTCTAGGATGACATTGATGGTTGGTTTACTACTGTGAAGAAATATGCTTGTATTGTTTAATCCATAGTTCAGTTTTATTTTAAATTTTAAAATGTTCAGAAGAAAAAAATAGGCCTTGCATCTTTAATAACCACCTAAGAGAAGACACAGTGCAAGAAGGAATAATTCTTTTGCACAGTGGGAAAATGAAGGATTAAGGTTTGTCACCCTGCAGAGGCATTCTTGCAAGGTATTTGCATTTTGTAAGGAAGTTTTACAACTCCTTTGAGGAGAGAGAGCTGAGAACTTCAGGTTTCAGATCTGGGATAAACAAAGCTCAGACCAATTTTGAGCAACTAGTGAGAGAGAGGTTGTAAAAAAAGTAATGTGAACTATAGACTCTCTGAAGAGCAAGTAGAGTCAGGTTAAAGCAAATAGGCATAGAAAAGCTAAAGACCACACTGGAAAAGTGAAAGGATTTGTGTTTATGAACACTTGGGCTAATTGTATTACTTCTACTTCTACTTGTAAGTTTACTTTTCTTTTAACCCATAGTTTGGTGTGATTGTTTTGGTCAATCCCTCAGTTGCCTAAAAGTCCATACTTCTATTGACCACAGTTTATTAGGATGTAGCTGGAATGCAGAACTAGGAGAATAATATTTCTGGCATCTGAAATATTTGGCACTAATTCCATGTACTTGACTCTATAGTCAGTGTCCTCAAGGTGTCACTTAGAGTCCATTTATTCTTGTTTAACACACAATTAATTTTTAAAAGACTCTCATTCTTTCAACAAATATTAACTTCTTTTCTACTACATGTACTCTGTACTCCTAGAATTACTGGCTTTCTAGCCCATAGTAGATTAGAAATGGCAATGAGCGGGGTTGGGAGAGTTGCAATTAGAGGCAGTTATAATGAGAGAAGCGAAAAATGACAGTTGATACCTTGATAGTGAGAGGGAATAAAGAAAAGCTACAAAACAGATTCATAACTATGCTGTGCACAGTCTTAGTTGTTCATTATGAGGATCCATCATCATGAAGATAAGGTTAAAAAGTGTCTTAAGTATATTTTGTTGCTTCAAGCAATGTATTTTGGAAAGGTCATTGAATTTTCTTGATGGTATATCATGGTGGAGATAATTTGATCTTATTAGTCTCTTAGTACTTATTAAATTTGCATGTGACATAAAACTAGGAGAGACAGTAAGAGGTTAAATTACCAAGCCAGATCCAAAAACTTCTTCAAAAGATAATCTCTGTAATTTTAGTTAAATCACACATACCCTTTTTAATCTTTAGTTTTCTAATCTACAAAATACAAAGTTGGATAAGATCATCTCTAAAATTCTTTTAAAATCTAAATTCCAGGATTTTAGAAACTACATATCCAAAGCATTTTATTAAGACAATTTTAATTGCCATATGGTTGAATCAATTATTTGTGGATGATGAGTTAGTAATATAATTTTTAAAATAGACAGGGGAATGTTCTATTCGATGTCATCTCTCTATGTAGAACATTGATGTGTAACCTAATACAGTTCCAAGTAGACAGCAGAATTCTAATTTTGCTTGTGTAGTTAGCCAATAATTAGCGGTTTAACCATGTTGGATTTTTAAATTGTACAAGTGCCAGTAGAGAAAAGCACCAATAGCAAATACTTTACTTGAAAAGAGAATATGTGAGTGTTTGTATCAGGTAATGATAAAGATATAAGGAATATATATGAAGCTGCCTAAATGCTTGGCTACTTAAAGATGTCACTAATTTCAAGGAAGCCTTTTTTATAGGAATCTGATAAAAAGACATTTTACAATTTTACCTTAACTTTGATCTAATAATTGTTTTTCCAAAAAGAAATGGACAAAATTTAACTATAGATAGATGACAAGTTTCATTGTTTGGAACCATGTAATGTGCTTTTGTGCATTTTCACACTTGAACAAATTAATTTTTCTTTCACACAAAGCAAAACTAAATGCTATATTACTAAAAAGTAATGGAGTAGGAGGAATTTGAACCAACTCTTCCACTAATTAACTACATTACCTTTGGAAACAAAGTTAATCACTTAGAGCCCCAGTTAACTAATCTGGAAAATATGGAAGTTGAAGTTCATTATTGCTGAGTATAATTTTTCTGTGAAATGTCTATGATTATCTTGTTCTCAAATTTAGAAATGTAAAAAATGCAGTTTCATTGTATAGATTGTACTCAATATCAAATTTATTTCTGTTTGGTCATTTGGTATATAAAGAAATTCATTAAAATGTCTTTAATAAACAAGTCTAATATACATGACAGGAAAAAAACTACAATTCATATATAAAAATGAGGAACAAAAGAATTAACTCTATAATGTTAAAATAACAAGAGAAAGACCTGCATCAAGTTGCTAGGGTTATTTATGAGTAATAAAAGAGGAGAGGACATGAGAGAAGAGGGACTAATGATCACTTATTGATTACAGCCTATCTACTACAATACAGGCTCATAGTAAAATAACAATACCATCCAGGTGATGGTCATCAGTTGGTAATTACTATGTAGCCTTCTCAAACTCCAGTTTATCTAGCTCTGGAAATATTGTCATTGTTTTGATTGGTTATGCTATAGAATTTCAGGTGCCATATAAGACACTGATAACAGTATATTAAAACCTAATTAGTCAATTCAAATAT
Source organism: Myrmecobius fasciatus (assembly GCA_023553655.1). Lineage (NCBI taxonomy): Eukaryota > Metazoa > Chordata > Mammalia > Dasyuromorphia > Myrmecobiidae > Myrmecobius > Myrmecobius fasciatus. Next base: position 197,751 of record JAJPUD010002592.1, read on the forward strand.
TGTGCTTTAGCCATTTGTTGACACAGTCTGAATGATATTTGTGGAGAATTTTTATGTGAGTCATAATTCTTGGAAAGCTGAGTGAATTTTGGAGATAACTTTAGAAAATCAAAAAGAAGGAGGAATGAATCACCTAGATAGTTGTTCTACGTTGTAAAAAATGAATATTGATTCTTATAGTAGAAAGTATGCAGAAAGTACAATAGTAACAGTAGAACATATGTTGCAAGCATCAGTTATATTGCAAATACAGATTCTGTTTGGTTGAAGAACCAATGAGTAGCATTAGGTAAAACTTGTAAAGAAAGCAGTTAATTTTGACATATAAGGGAAGCTTCCTAACCATGAGAGCTATTAAAATATAGGGTGGAATGTATATATATCTATATATAGATATATGTATGTATATAGATACATATATACATTCTACCCTATATTATATATATATATATAAATGCATACATATGTGTGTATCATGTGAATATTGCCATCTATAACACACACATACATAATACCTTGGCAGACAAAGAGGTCTCCTTCACTATAGATCTTCCAGCAAAGGAGGAACCATTTCTTGAATCCACTGTAGATCACATTCTTGTTTAGAAAGTAGTCGGAACTTTGACGTTCTCTTTAACTCTATAGTTCTATGAAATCCATAGTTTTATACTGCATGCTATAAAAATAACAAAGTTGATTATGAAAACAACAACTATAATGAAGGTGATCCTCTAATGTCATAGCACCTCACAATTTACAAAGTCCTTCTTCACATTAAAAAAAATTCTCTCAATAGTCTATTGAGATAGGTAGAATATATATGATCTCTGTTTTGTTGATTTGGCTTAAGAAATGGTAAATTATATGGCTAGCAACTCATAATACTAGGATTAAAATTAACATATTTCTTTCATTAGGGGGGAAATATATATATATATATATGTTACATATATAACATAAAGTTTGTGTCTTTTGTAGAATTTACCATAAATAAATGCATATAATAGGTTCTTAATAAGTGTTTGTTGGATTTAATTGAAATTAGATAAAACAGAAATTATCAATAAAATAGTATTTATGAGCAAAGCGAATTTCTTGATTAAGTTTTTAAATTTACATTGATAATGAGCAAAAACCTTTTTAAAATTCTATTGCACACTTTGGTTGTTGGAACAAAAGGAAGACTCTTGATCTTCATATGTCAAGAGGAGGGAAATCAATGGCAATACATGAATTATGTGTACTGGTGAAAGCAGATAACTAATCACTGCCACTAATGCAATGGCTGAAAGTCTTAAAAGAAGATCTCAGATAAAGGCTCACATATTCCCCCGAGGATTTTTTTTAAGACTCCTCTCTTTATATATGCACTTTGTTCCTCAAATTAATTACACTATTAAGAGCATAATTGGTTTATGATATGAAGCCACTTTCAATGTTAATATGGGGCAAGTAGCTAATTGTTTTCACAAGTGTGTGACTGTCTTGATTATAGAAGGGCCACTTCCAGATCATTGTTCCCTAGTTTCCATTTAGTATTGAGCCATATAAGGACATTGTATTCTATGAGAGTAACAAAGCTTTGTTTAGTCTTTAGATAAGTGTTTCTTGACCACTACCAAATACATAGTAATATGCAAGACACTGAAGAAACTACAAATATATAATTAAATCAGTGCTTGTCATATAGAAATTCATGATGAAATTTACTAGTGGGGGAAATAAAATGTGCATACCAAAAACAATATAGAACTGCATATGGTTGACTAGTACAAATAAAAGTTCATATTGGAGTTCAAAAGAGGGAGGAGATGTGAATTCGACTACTCTTCAAAACAGATAAGATTTGGACAGAATATTTTCTGCAGAGAGAGTGCAAATGTACTTTTCTTCTGGGAGATACAAAGATGAATAAAACATGATCCATTCTTTCAAGGATGAGGCTTACTATGAGTTAGACTTTGGTGAATAGGGAAATAATGAAAAGAAGAGAGTTAGTGTCATTTGGGTTTTGTACCTGGGCAATTAGGAGGGTAATGTTGCAATTGATGACAATAAGTAAGGTAGAATGGAAAAGTGGAGGAAACTTAGTTTTAAGGTGATCATGGCATATTCAAGAAAGGATTGACGATAGACAGTCTGAAGTATAGGTCCTAACATTAGAAAACATGATGAATTCATCAAGTTTGAGGGTATAGAGGGGAAAATAGGGAAACATGTTTAAACATCATGATTATAGACAGATGGAAGAAATTGTGCTAATAAAGGAAACAGGGATCAGAGACTTTTTTTAGATATGAATGAGTGTGTGTGGTGTGTGTGTGTGTGTGTGTGTGTGTGTGTGTGTAGCACAGAGAAAACTGAATTGTTTTTGCCAATCTATATCAACAACTAAACCTGTAAAGGAAAGAACATATTTTTAAAAACAGACCTAGAGATTCAGGAATTTTACTTATTTATATTTCAAAAGGGGGAAGCTTAGTAGAAAAACATGAGACTTGGATTCAAAAGACTTGAGTTCTCATTTAATTCATCTTCTTAATCATAGGTCTCTGGGGGAGTCATATCTCCTTTCTAAGTTTCAGTTTCTTCATTAATAAAAGTAATACTTTTACATCTGATTTCATAAAAGTATAAGGGGAATCAAATGAGATAATGTATGGAAAGCTATGGTACTAGAATGTTCCATCTAAGTAGAAAATATCATTATTACTGTAGTTTGAGAGCCACTACTCCAGCCATTTTTACCCTTTTTTTGTCCCTTGCATTTTAGAATTATAGGAAAAATAAGCTTTAAAAAAATTCAGTCTCCCTAGCAGTATAGGGATGCAAGACATGACATGCTTCTTAATTATAAGGTCAAGTTACAAATATAATTTAATATTCAAAGTTTGGCTATTTTAAAAAAAAACATTAATTTCTCTATAATAGAACTTAACATATTGTTTTGCAGGATTACAAGAAGAAAGTGAGAACAAAAGCCATAACCTACATGATTTTTTTCATGCAATTTAAGAAAACAATTATTTTGTGTTTTTTATTTCTAAGGCAAAAATCTTATATCAATAGCTAGTTTTCAAAGACTCCTCATGAGAAATTCTTTTCCTGAAATTATAAGTTATCAAGTAAAAGTCAACTTAATTTCTAAATCAATTCAATTAACATTTATCTTAAGCCTGCTCTGTGTAAGGCACTGTATAAAAATACAGTAAAAAAAAACCAGACACAAGAGCTACTGCAAGTGGAAAAAAGGGCTCATAACTAATTTATACCACCATCCATCTTTAGAAATAATGTAGTTACACATTGAATTGTTTCCTAAAGAGTTTATAATCATTTAGAATGCCTAACATGTTTCCTACTTCATTTTCCCTTTCCTTTTTCAATTTGGATTGTAATAATAGTATTTTGTTTCATTTTTTTCTTTCCTCTCTATAGTCTTATCCTTGCATATAAATGCTTTCTGTCATTGTAATGAGATGAGGCAGTAACTTCATTAGTACAACAGCACTGGGTAGCATTGTGATCTTTGGATAATTTCATTAACATCTTTAACACTAGACTGGTCATCTTTTTTTTTTTTTTGAAATAATTTGTTGTATTAATTTGTATATTTTCAATGTCCTGATATTCTCTTGAGAAACTCATTTAATTTGAACATGACCTTATTATTCATGGTTTAAATGTGAAACATAACCTTTTATCCTCAGGGAGAATCATAAAAGGTTGCATCTTAGTCCTCTAGCAGATCAGTGACTGTTATGCAAGATGAGAATGTTACCAGTTCTGAATGGCAACTGATGATAATTTCATAGCATGTCTGGCAAATTCATCTATTTTTCTTGATTCCTCATTATGTTTCCAATTCAATATCCAAGATCTTCATGTAATTATTTTATTTTATTATTTTTTTTTGCTGATCACCATTTATCCAATAATGACTACTTACTATGTATAAGCTCATATTCTTCAGTCATATAAACAAGACTACAATATAGGTAACTATAATTCAAAGTAATAAGTATAGGTAAAATTATATCAGAATTCAGAAAAGAGAGATATGTAATTTGAACTAGATCTTGAAAGGTAAATTGGATTTAATAGACTTTATATCCATAGAGGGTAAATAGTTATCTTCCTGAAAAATGGGGGGAAATACACAAAGACGTATAAATAAGTAATATAGTGAATAAACCACTAGATTTGAACTAGGAGGATTTGAGTTGATTTTTCAGCTTTGCTACATATCTCTGTGACCTTAATTGTTCTGAATATCAGTTTATATGAAAAAGCTGAAATGGGTTGATTTTGATGATTTCTAATGATCATAGGTCCAAAGAAATCTATAGTATAAATCTATAGTCGCAGATTGAAGCCAGATTTTGAATGATCCAAGTTATATTTATTTTAATGTACAATTTTGTGGGACACTTTTTTATTCAGAGTACAAAATTGTTGAGAGTTTCTAACTTGGAAATAAGAGAACAAAAATTTTCTCATACAAAGGACAATGTTTTGTCTATGTGTGGAAAAGATAGTGAAGGGAAACAAACAAACAAAAAACAGTTGAGATGCTGTTACAGTAGGCTATTTTAATTCAATCAAACAAGCATGTATTCAATACTTACTATGTTCAAAACTCTGTGATAGATACTGGAAGATATAAAAAGAAATAAAGTGTAAATACTGCTCACAATCTAATCAATATACACACATATTCACAAATAATTCAGAGTTGGATTCAATGATTGATTGAGCCATGTCACTGGGACATAAAGGGAAATACCCTGAAATGGGTATGGAAGCCATTAGGGAATATTAAATGTAGTAGAAGAATTTTTTTTTTTACCAATCCATATTGGACAGTTATAGACAAAGCCTGGGGGAGAGGGAGGAAGAAAAGTTGAAAAGGGGGAGTATCACTGAAGTATTTGAGGAATCTTACTCAGGCAGGATAGTGAAGTATTCATAGAGCATAGAAGCATTCAAATCCTGGCTTAGACACTTTTACCTGTGACACTTTGAACAGATCCTGCCTTTTTAAGGGCTTCCAGTACCTCACAGAATGGAATGGAAAAGTATTAATCTCTGACTTTTTGCAGAGCACTATCTTAAATACTGTAGGTACAAATATAAAAACAAAAATTAGATACTCTGCTCTCCAGAAATTACCATTCTATTTAGAAAAGGCAATATTTAACAAGGGAGCAACTTAATACCCAGTAGAAAGGTAATGAAATACTTAGAATCTAGCAAGAAAATCAGTAGGGCAGACTGTAAGAAACCTTGAATTTGAGGGAGCAATGAAGGAAAAATTGTCTCTGATCAGTACATTGTCAAGAGTATGGTAGGCCCAAATTTCAGAGTATAGTGATGCTCTCAATTATTGTTTAGCAGAGGCATGGATGTGAATTTTAACATCCAGATGAGAGGAATACAGGTAGTGTTTGGTAGAGTTTAGGATGAAGGAAGACAATAGTTCCTTAAGACCTATCTCTACTGGTGGCAAACGGGAGTAAGGGAGGGGAAGGTTAATTGCTTTCCTTGGTAACTATTATTGCCATTCAACCAAAAAGAATGGTTTTTGCCCTATTCTCACTATAAGTCTATGATGCATGAATAGTAGAGAGATCAACTAAGGTTCCTTTACATAGAAATGCCTTGATGAAGCGTTTGAACTCCTCATAATAGTGGTTTTAAATGCACAGAAGAAAATGCATAGGATTACAAAGGAAATCAATTATATTGAAATAAAAGTTTAAATTTTTTTTTTCTGTGCAAATTCACTAAAGTTCTTAAATTTATCTAAGACATCTGGAAACCTCATGTTATGGCTTAAGTTGGAAAAAAAAGAAGGAAAACTAACTTTTAAAAACATTTAATCACAAGGTCCAGTTTCAGAAATAAAATGTAAACATAAGCAAAGTGGACAATATATAGTATATAGTAAAATGTTGAATTAGGATGCAAAGAAATCATTACTCATGATATATTTCTGTGCTATTTACCAACTTCCCTATGATACAGAAGCAGGATGCCACACAAAGGGATATTCATAAACTAATCTTGACTGAATTAAGGTTCTGGTGTATAAGATGTCTTCCTATGGATTGTCATGATTTCACATCTTTTTAATAATTTTTAAAGAAATATAAACATTATATTTCTTCATTATTTGAACATTACATTTTCTGGATTTTAGAAAGTATAGGAATTAAATGAAAAGAGCCAAAAGCCACATTAGCTAATGGAAATGGTGTGCTGAGCCCAATTTCTTCTCTGGTCATATATATTATTTTTAATATCTTATATCATTTTGTGAACTTGTGATATTCCCTTATACTTTGATCCATCCTGCATAAATATTATGTATGAGCCTTCATAGTGACTTCTGGGCTTGTAATTTTAACTTCTTGAAGCCTCTTAATCTCAGGCTTCAATCTTCCCAATCTTCAGGCTCTCAAACGACATTATTCAGTATTTCTGACCTCCTATATCCAATCTTTTGCCAAGGACTATCAATTTTACCTTTGCAACATCTCTTGAATATACCATTTTCTCTCTTTTGGCACTGTCATCACCCTAGTATAAGTTCTCATTTACTCGTGCCCAGACTAATGCTTGTACGTTGGCATCTCTGTCTCAAACTCTCTCCATTTGAATCCATTCTCCATTCATATGCCAAAGTCATTTTCCTAAACCACTGGTCCTTCCCTACTCACTAAACTTCAGTGGCTCCCTATATTCCCGAGGATCAAACATAAAATCCCCTTTTTGATTTTCAAAGCTCTTCATAATTTACTCTTCCTTCTACCTTTTCAGTCTTCTTATACCTTATATCCTACCAAACAGTCTTCATTTCATTGATACCAAACTTTTTTTCTGTTCCTCTTAGAGGATCACTGTCTGTCCTAGAATGATCTACCTCCTCCTCTCTGTCTCTTGGCTTCCTACCTAAAATCTTGCTTTGAAAGGAAGTTTTTCTTAATCCTTTGTAAATTTACTCCCTTCCTTTTATTTCCTTGTTTTCCCTGTATATTGATTGGTTGTACATAGATATTTGCTTGTTATCTGGTAATAAAGACTGCAAAGGTAGAAGGGAGGTCAAATTATAAATGGGTTTAAATGTCAAACAGAGCATTTTTTTATTTGATCCTGGAGTCATTAGGAATCCACTGGGGTTTACTGAATGGGGATTGGGGTGGGTGTGATATAATCAGATCTATACTTTAGGAAAATCAATTTTACAGTACAGTAGGGGATAGATTGGGATGGGAAGAGGCTTTTTTCTACATTCAGATCATGGAGTTTTAACTACATAACGAAGCCACCATAGCTTATCCAATAACTTCTAAAGTTAATTATAGGCAAAGTACCTAAAATGAACTAATCATCATTCTGCATGCAAGCCTTGCATATCATAATGAGAGTAGCTATAGTAGCAATATGCCCACTTTAAATGAGTATAGTATTTAAAGTTTTCAAAGTACCTCCAAAGGCACTCTTCATTTCAACCTGATAATAGTCCTGTGAATTACAAAAAGACGATATCTCCACTTTACAAACAAGAAAACTGATCATTCAAATAACATATCACAAGTAAAATGGTCAGTAATTGGTAGAACTATGACTTCAGATAAGATCTTCTGAGTTTTATTTCAATACTCTTTCCAAATTTTACTTTACTAAGTATATACATGAGATAAACCATTGAACAGAAGGCTAATAAGGTTCATTCATTTGTCCATCCATCTACTGTTCCAGTGAATCCTATATTAATTGATTAATAAATTAATTAATTTATCAGTTCATTCAATAAATACATGTATTACATGATTCCTTTTCTTTTTAGAGAATGATGCTACCATGCAGAAACGGAATATACAACTAAATAAAATAGGGTCTCTGCTCTCAAATTACTTGTAACCTAGTAATATTAGTATCCAGAAAACTAGAGGTTTCAAAGTGTGAACATAGTTTCCTGTTTTGAAAGGTTTATAAAATTTTATGGTAATTGAACGAAGAGGCCAGTTAAATAGAGGCAATAACAAAGCACACAAAAGACTCCAGAAGTGAGAGAGAAATCTTCCATTATGCAACCTGAGTACTTAATTAGCAAAAAATAAAAATAAAATGATGGTTCCTGACAACACTGGCTTTAAGACAAGCTGTGATATTTAGCAGTACAGCCATAATCAGGGATAAATATTCTGGGACACACACACACACATACACACACACATGCACGCACACACACGTGCACACACACACACACACACATACATACATTAAAGGTTTACCAGTGATTTTTACCTAGAGTTAATTCCCTATTTCATAATCTCTGAGAAATAATCATAAAATCTTATTCAAAGAATACCAGGAAGTTAATAGCCTTTTCTGAGTATATGTATTGTTTTATAAAGAAATTGTTCACTGTAATGTTTCCTGTTATTAAGAAGTAGTTACTTAAATTATACATTTCTACTTAGTCTTTGGTTCAAGTTTCAACTTTAATAGTCACCAGCCTTCTGACCTCTCTGAGCCTCAATTTTCTTTCTTATAAAATGGGAATAATATTATATACACTTTGTTAGCCTAGAAAGCATTGTAGATATCTATATAAAAGTAATAAGAATATTCTCACCTGTCTAGAATTTAACCATCTCCATGAGCATAACTGATACCTAAAAAAAAAGAGGAATTAAAACAAATATCACCAGGGTAGATATATATAATTTGTAGAAGAGCTCTTCATGATTTTATTCTGAACAAATTTACTCCTATTTTCCATACAACATGAATAATTTGTAATTTTCAAGCCCAAATATTGGAAACAAGAATTTAGAAGAAGCACAAGTACTACAGAAGAACTAGGACTTCCTTATTCTAATGCAATAAGAAGCTGACATATGCATACAAACATATTTAGAAGCATCATCTCTCTGTGTGTGATATCATGGACACTGTAGTAGAATTTAAATGAGGAAGATCTAGAGTCAGAGCATCTACCACTTCTAGTATAGGATCATAGATAAGTTAGTTACCTCTCTAAACTCAGCCTATTGTACAATATTGAACAGGTTGCCTTTTTACTGGGGAAGGCTGTTCCTTCATCTAATGAAACTACACATTTATGACATAATGGTATATGTGTATCTATAGTATTGTGTGTAAATCTGATATATGTGATTACACTTGAGTATCAGAAGGAAATCCTAGAACTAAAAAAACAAAGAATTCAATGATATTAAGAAATCTCTTTGTTAATGTTCACATAATTAAGCAATCTTTCTAAATCTATGGCCTAGATAACAGGCAGAAGATAAATGAAATTATAGAATTTCAATGATTCTTTATATAATAAACATTTGTATCCCCTCCCCTTTAATTTTTCTCCATGTTGCTGGTATAAGTTAATTTTCTGGGTAATGTAAAACTGAATTTTCTAAGCATTAGAAATTTCATTTGAACAAATATCATATGTCACTAATTTATAGCTTTATTCTGTAATTTATAGTCTTATTTTAGTCATCTATTTATTTCATCTGTTAAGAACTTATACATTTAAAGTTCAATATTCCAGATGGAGCAGATTTAGGATGGCTAAACTCTTCAACATAGTATAAAAAAGACAAAAAAAAAAGAGACTGGTTGTCAAAATCTTTTAAAATATTATGTATCTGTACCAGTAACTTGATCTGTCACTTATGGAAAAGCAACATATGGCATTTTGTTTAATTTTTCTTCCTAATATTAAAGAAATGTTGAATTTAATTAATTGTTATGTGATAAACATTTTAGTCTCATTAAAATTATGTTAATGTAAAATATTATTAATACTATAAGAAAATGCAATTAAAGCTTCTCAACACATGAGTTCATTTGTACACTTTCAAAAAATGTATTATTAGAAAACAGTACAGCTGGAAAATATCTTTGAACTAGCCCAATACTCTGTGATTCATTTCTTTGCCTTAGAAAAGAAAAAAAAATAATTTTGATGATACCAGTTTGTTATTTCAAAACTTTTAATGGAATTAGATTTTTAAAAAGGTCACTGTTGTCATTAGCATAATTGTTGTTTTAAAATTATTCATGTTTTAAATCCTCTAAATGTAAATAGCTGCTTCCCTGTTCTAGGAAGAAAATGACACAGAGAATTGCCCAATTTGAGTTCGCAATACAAGTAACTATCAGTGGTAGTTGTTTTCATGTTGCATTTCACTTTTTAAAAGAACAGTTAAAATGATAATTTAAAAAATGAACTATGGTAAAAATTTATATATTATTTTCTTATCAGTGGGATATCAAAAACATTTTATTGAATGATTTTTTAAGTTTTAAAATAACTTTAAAATAAGATTTAAAATCTTTAGAAATTGCCAAAATTGTAGGCAAATTGCTTAGCTCTATAAAGTTTGTTTGTATCTATATCAATATCTATATACACACAAATATATCTATATATATGCATGTTTAGTATATTTTTATTTAAATTCTTGGGAAATAGATATCCTGTATTAGTTTATGTGATTGTGAATAATAAAAAGAGACAAGAATTATTATCTATAACAATATATTTTTAATAGAATGATCAGTGTCAAATGCTAGTTTACAGAAAGTTCAACAAACTATTTTTCCTCTTTCTCTGTTGTCACAATCACAACTTTGGGTGAGTCATACACCAAAAACTACCAGAAATACCATAACTCACACTGTCATTGCCTTTTTTTTTTTCTGTTAGACTGTTAGGACAAGTAAAATGATCATTTCCAAAACATAGTTATTAAATAATTAGTGTCAACCTAACAGTATGTATTTCTCTAATGGAGTAGCCCATGAACTAGAACACTTTTAGCCTAGTGAGAGTGATATCTGTGGACCAGCCCTGGACCTCTAGTCCAGGAATGTCTTCTTGGCTCTGTGCAATAGCACATTTTCATCATTGCTTTAGATAGTAACATTAGCATGCACATCAAACATCTTCATTGTCATCATCATCATCATCACAAAAACTAGAGTTTATATAGCTTAAAGATTTGCAAAATACCATACATGTTTTTTTCACTTTCTCACAACAACTCTGTGAGATAAATGTTATTATAATCCTCATTTTACAGGTGGGGAAACTGAGGTTAAGAGAAGTTAATGACTTGCTCAGGGTCACGCAACTATTAAGTAAGTGTCTGAGATAGGATTTAAATTCAGGTATACCTGTCTCAATGCAGCTTTTACTCACTGTGCCATCTATCTCTCTCACTTAACATCTTAACTTGCATTTGTATAGCTTTAAGGTTGGGAAAGCTCTCACATTATCTAATTTATCCTCACAACAACCCTATAAAGTAGGTACCATTACTACTCACATTTTACACAGGAAATGGAGGCTGAGAGAGTTGAAGTACTCAAGTCATATAACTAATAAATGTCAGAATTAAAATCTTTCTGAATCTACCTAGCCATCTAACTAAATCAGTTTGACAGAGTTTTGTAGGAAGATTTGAACGGTTTTATGGACCAGGTTAAATATGGAACTACAGTGTGACATTGTAGCAGTATCTTTTGCTGTGTTAACATAATTAGAATGTAGAAGGTAATGCTACTATTGTAGTACCATTGAACTCTACTTTGTTCAGAAGTCTGAAGAACTATTTTAAATTATGGGAACCAAATTTAAGGAATTGCAATGTAAAACAAAAGAACATCTTGAACAGCAAAAGCAGAATGAGAAAAGATAAAATCATAGGGACTGGACTTATGATATTCAGGTGATGGAACTAAAGATATCTAGCCAGAAGAGCAAGATTCTACTTCTTCAAGTATTTGGAGGTATATCCTATGGAAAATGTATTAAACTTGTTCTCCTTGTTGCTAGGAGGCCAAATTAGGAAAATTAAGTAGGAGTTATAAGATGACATAAAGAAGTAAAGAAGTACTGATTAAAAATTGGAGCTTTTTCAAAGTGGAAGAAGATCCATCAGACAGTAGACCCTCCACTCTTGAAGGTCTTCAGGTAAAGGCAACATATCTGCCTTGTCAAGAATTTCCTGTCAAAGTATTGATTGTATTATATAATTTCTGAATGATTTTTCCACTTTGAAATTCTCTGGTTCTTAATACCATGTCTAATGGAATATTTAGGTAATTTTTAATCTGAAGATGTCTGGTTTCCATGGTAACATAAAAAAATTCTCCTTTTCTACAAAATTTAGCCCTCCTATCCAAAACTGTATTGGTTATTTGCTTCCTTCCACTGGAATTGGGGGAAATTTTGGAATTGTAGAAATGTTGACAAGTACAACTGGTGGGTGATATGCATCTTCATACCAACTGCCAAATTCCACATCTAATTAGACGACTCACTAAAGTACTTTCTCATCCATTTATGCTCTCCCTAAATTGAATTACTTTATGTTTTCTTTCCTTTCTTTGTTATTTCCCTTATGTTGCTTAATAATTCTAACTTGAATCATAGATACTTTTCTCATCCTTGTGTTCCTAGTGACTAGCATAGTGACTTACTCATCATTTACATATACTGAGTGTTTGTCAAATTGTATTGAACCTCCTCTGGGAATGGTGACTACCTCAAATAATTTGACAACCCCTAGTCCTATACTTAAAAATATTTATTATGATTAAATTGGCATTATCCTTAATTATTCAGAAGATATACCTCTATTTCCATAAAAAATAAGAATTGCGGCTTTTTAAACTTTCTATGCACACTTTATATGCACACTATACATATTAAATAATTAATATTTAATCATTTTAATGGAATGAATCTTTATTTTTTTTTCTCATCTGCTCTACTATACAAGGTATATAATCCACCATAATTAGTGGATAGAGCCCAGGTATTAGGAATTTCCTGAATCAGGAAAATCTATGTTTGAATCTGGCTGCAGATACTTACTAGTTATGAGATCCTGAGCAAGTCACTTAACCTCAGATTCATTAGGGGAGATATTTCTTTTAGTGACTTTTGCATTCATATAGTAGTATAGTTTTTAGTCATTGGAGATTAATTCATAACTACTATAGATAATTAATAATTTCTCATTTACTTTTTCTTACACTAATTTTTCTTGAAATATTAATTTCAGTATAAAGCTGAGAAATTAAAATAACAAATTCAATAAGACTTTATAAAACTCCCTTCCATAATGTTATTCAAATTATTGTTCTGACAGTTGTATAATTGTTCTGACAGTTATAACAATGTCATCTATTGACCTTACTGTAACAAATAAATCATAACAATTTGTGAAACCAACTTAATTTAATTTTTGAAATTTTAAAAATTGAACACTTTTAAAGTATGACTGTCCTCCTAGTGAAAATACACTAATAGTAGCAGTCGAGGCACAATTAGCTATTACATTGTTCCTAAGAGTTTCCACAGGACAACCAGCATTTAAAGTAGATTAAAGTAGATAAAATGATTACAAATCAGAGAAAAATCTTTAAGTAATAAAACAATAAATATGTAATAGGCACATAAACCCCCTAGGTAAAGTATACAATTTATTGCACCATGAACACTGTATGTTGCTATACAATAATAATTCTTTTTCTTCTTTTTTATTGTAGTAATTTTATTTATTTTTAATATACATTGCTTTATGAATCATGTTGGGAAAAAAAAATCAGAGCAAAAGGGAAAAACCATGGGAGAGATAAATAAAACTCAGAAAAACAAAGTGAACATAGATTTACATTCAGTCTCCTTAGTTCTTTTTCTGGATGAAGGTGGCATTTTCTGTCCAGAGTCTATTGGGATTGCTTTGGATCACTGAACTGTTAAGAAAAACTAAATCTTTCATAGTTAATCATTGCACATTCTCGCTGTTATTTTGTACAATGTATTCCTGGTTCTGCTTGTTTCCCTCAACATCAGTTCATGTAAATAAATCTTTCCAGGCCTTTCTGTAATAAGCTTGTACATCATTTTTTTTTAAAGAACAATAATATTCCATTACCTTCATATACCACAACTTGTTGAGCCACTCCCCAGTTGATGAGCATCCACTCCTTTTCCAAATCTTTGCTACCACAAAAAGAGCTGCTACATTTTTTGCACATATAGCTCCTTTTCCCCTCCTTTATGAATTCTTAGGGATACAGACCTAGTAATGACATTGTTGAATCAAAGAGTATGCACAGTTTTATATCATTCCAGATTGCTCTCCAGAATGGTTGGATCATTTCACAAGTCCACCAACAATGCATTAATGTACCAATTATCCCATTTTCTCTTCAACATTTATCATTATCTTTTCCTGTCATTTTAGCCAATCTGAGAGGTGTGAGGTGGTATCTCAGAGTTGTTTTAATTTGCATTTCTCCAGTCAATGGTGATTTAGAGTATTTTTCATATAACTATAAATGGCTTTAATTTCATTTTCTGAAAATTGTCTGTTCATATTCTTTGCCCATATAATAATAGTTCTTAATGCATTGAGATAATTGCATTGGAAATTAACCTATTATTAGTGATATTTTATTTTAAAATTGCAGTTAAATTAATTGTATTTCCATAGCCTTGTATAATATTTTGCTAGGGGTTTGAATATTCAATATTAAGAAAATACTGGAAAGTAATTGGCTCTACTGAATTTATCCAAAATATATACTCATTGAAATTTTTTTTATGCAGGTTTCTCATACAGGTAAGAGAAAGATGCAAATGCAATAAAAGGTTGAAGGAAAGAGAAAAGTGTAGGGGAAAAAAGCTTATTTATGATATGTAAAAACAATTATAATTTTAAATTCTTTATAGTTACATAACACTTAATGATTTAATAATTCCTATTATATATGTTCTCATTTGATTATCTTAACAATTCTGTGAAATAGGAAAGGTACTTATCATCTCTATTTTACAAATGACCAAATCTGTAGTTCCCACACAGCTAGTAAGTGGCACAGTGGATAGAGCACCAGGTTTGGGTTTTGGGGAAGATTTGAATTCAAATTTTACCTCAACCACTTATCAACTTACTTAATGGTTGCCTCAGTTTTCTTAAGTGTAAAGTGGGGAAAATTACAGCATCTACCATATATTCACAGCATATACTTAACTCAGTGCTGGCACATAGTGGGAATTATATTAATGCCTATTCCCTTCTCTATCTTCCTGTCTATAAAATGGGCACAATAACAGTTAGCCTATTTATCTCAATATTGTTTTGAGAATAATTTTTTTCCATTCTTAAACAATGAAATAAATTTGAGTTATCATTTTATTTCCTTTTGTATATTACCCAATATTTTTATACCAAACCATACTGAGTAGCTACCTAGATGGTATTGATATCATTTTTGGTTAGAAACTATTTTTGATCTCCTGAAACATTAATGGGGTAATGTTCATACATTAGAAGTAAAGGCATTTCTAATGATTTCACTTGTGATAAAAATTGACTTATGCCCTTTTCATTATTTCAAAACAGTTTTCAGTAAGGAGCTTATTGTTTTCCCGAATTTTGGTTAACATTTTCAGCTTGATATATGTAGAACAAAGATTTGGGAATTCCATGTCTAGCACACCTGTCATTCTCTTCTCACCTGTTTTACACATTCAGAACAGTAGGCACATGTGAAAAATGCATTTTTTTTCTGCTTTTGAAACTTGTCAGTATGCAGTTTAGCAACTTGCCATATTGTAATCATGCTAAGTTTTATATGATATGCTATGGTTTCTAAGCATTATTAGGACACACAGATAAGCTTTTTCTTTCTACTGAGAAAAGTATTAATAAGGTATAGAGAACAGTATTATCTGGGTGTACATTGATAGTTGATTTGTGATGTTCTCATGCTTTTTATTTGATGGACAATATAAATAAAAATCATTATTATTTCATAGTTCAGTTTTACTTTAAATGGCTAGTCACTAAACATGTAGAATATGTTTGTTCAGTCATATCACTCATATCTGACTCTTCATGACCCATGAACCATTTGGGGTTTTCTTGGTAAAGATACTGGAATGGTTTGCCATTTCCTTATCCAGCTTATTTTATAGCTTAAGAACTGAAGCAAACAATCCTAAGTGACTTGCCTAGGATTACACAGCTGTTAAGTGTCTGAGGCTAGATTAGAATTCAGGAAGATTGATTTTCCTGACTCCAGGTCCAGTACTTTATTCATTTCATTATCTAGCTGGCCCCCCATATGTACATTAATTATCTATAAGGCACATACTTGTACTTGTGTTATACTAATAATTACATATATTTTTTCAAGTTATACATAATACATTTAAAGTTACATGTACATATACATACATAATACATATAAAGATAAAATAATATTTTGAAAATGACTTTTTTTTTTGCCTAGGCAATTGGGGTTGTGACTTGCCCACTGTCATACAGCTAGGAAGTGTTAAGTATCTGAGACCACATTTGAACTCAGGTCCTCCTGACTTCAGGGCTGGTGCTCTATCCACTGTGCCACCTAGCTGCCCCCAAAATGACATTTTTTGTCAAAAATTCACCAAAACCTTCCTCTTTCACTAATTAATAGCATTGATAAGAATATTTTAATAAGAGCAACAAGATTATTTCATTAATTTTGAAAACCTTAGTTTAATATGTTGTGATACAGCCAAGAATATATAGAAGTTGAAATTCAACTTCTTATAATTCTTGTTTTTAAAAGCTGTCTGATTGAGAAAGATAACTCAGAGAGATATATACATTCAGATGGAAGAAGTGCATTGCTAGCTATGCTTACTAAATGATGGTATTCTTTTTCAATCCTATTCACCTGCAGTGTAACACATTTTTTAAAAGTAATAATAGCTTTTTTTAAACATGTAATGGATTTTTAAAAGGTTCAGCTAGTAAATTTCCATATTCCTTGGCAAAGTCATTTAACCACTGTTTGGCTCAGTTTCCTCATGTATAAAATGGGGATGTTAATAGCATAACTCTCTTTCAGGATTGTCATAAGGATAAAATGAGATAATATTTTTAAAGAACTTTACAAACTTTAACTAAATCTTTACAAACAAGGTAGGTAAGGTAAAGCAAACAGAAAATGACTTTCCAGGTAATACAGTAATTTATTAGCTGAATTTAAAAACAAAACACACAAAAATAAAAACCTTTGCAATGTAGATGAATAGGATTGAAAAATAGTACCATAATTTAATAGGCACAGCTGATGATATACTTCTTCCGTTAGAATGTATTTATCTTTACAGGGCATCTTTTTCAACTATATGTACATATATATGTATGCATGTATATGTGCATATGTAATATGTGTATGCATACATATAGTTTCAGGTGAGAAAAATTCCTCTGTTATGCAGCACTGAAATATTCAGTTATTTTTCCAGAGTCACAAAGATAGTGTTTGCCAGAGGTAGAATTTGAAACTAGATATTTTTTAACTTTAAGACTGGTTCTCTTTTTATTATGTTACAGGATATATATAATAGATGATATAAATAGATTTATTTTGGTATGGTCTACTTGATTATGGTAGAAATTGTATTCCTTCAAAGAATGTCTCCTTACTTTTTAATCTGTGTACTGATAATACCTAGCATAGTGGTCTGATAAATGTTTGTTGAACTGAAGGACAAAAATTTTTCCATTGACTTTAACCTTTTTATTTTCATAATACTGTCAGAATCAATATACACATTTTTTTTCATTATAAGAGTGGAAAAGTTGGTATATTCGTAGAAACATAGGCTGATATTTTGCTTCTGCTATAGTAATTGTATGATCATGATTAGATCATTTAGTGTCTTTACTCATCATATTACTTATTAAAGAAAATAATTTGTCACATAGTACTTAAAGGTTTACAAAATGATTCTCAATCCTTAAGTAACTTCTTTTCTATTGTGAGTAAAACAAAAAACACATAGAGTGGAATTGAGGCCTTTCCATTTTAATTACCCGGTCTTCCAAGTTGCAAATATCACAATATTCTGAGTGTTCTTGGCTCAAGTAAAAATGGCCTGAGCATCATATGAGGAAGTATTATAGAAAGGGCAGCTGCCATCTTCATGATTTTTTAAAGTATATGTGTTATTTTTTTCTATAACAACACATGGATTTCATATGTGGATGATTGAATTATTTGACTTTCACAGATAGATATTAGATTTTTTCACATAACTATGCATGCATCCTTACTCAAGATATTGAAATGATAAAAATCACCTTTTTTTCCAGAAGGATATCATAAGAACTATGGATATGTAATTAATGGCGAACTCAGAAAAACAAACATAATTCTCTTTCTTCTTAAAAGATACAAAACTAGCTAGCCTTCTTTTGGTGGAAATATATGAATTAAAGTTTTGCTTTTTCTTGGCAGTGCTATGAAAGAAGCTTTACCATTACCCAAGGGAAGTCAAGATCTGCATTTAAATAAAGATATTAATAACTTGAGTTAGAACTCTTTTTTTACAAGACTATTAAGTGTTTTAAGGTATTTTTCATGGGTACGGATGTGAAGTGAATATCTAATGACACATTCAGAAAGGGTTTGAAGGGCTCCTCTTCTGTCATACATTCTACACAGTAAATTACAGGTTACATTGTAGCATAAAGCCTAATAAATGCATTATTCAGGAGTTATTGATGGAATTCTAATAGAGCTGAACAAGTTTAACTTTAGCATGCATCTATTAGGAGTGTTCATTATAATAAAAAGCATATATACTCCTTAAGGGATTATACCACATCTATAATTGCCCATTGCAACTGTAATACAGTAAATATACAAAGGTATTCCTATTACTAGTTTTTTTATACACCTAAAAGTTATTTTGTAATATTGGAAGTAAATGCAGATGTTTTCATATTTCTAAAACCTGTTATTGTTTCTATTCTCCTGTTATGCTGCCCTACCATGTTGATTATTATTATTATTAAATATCTTAAGTATACTTTGACTTTTCTTTAAAACTTTCAAGATATAGATATAATGGTGAAAGTGCTCTATTTATTGTCATCAAGAAACATTTCATTTTTTTTTGCTACTGAACTTTGTAAAATTATAGTTTGCTTTCCATAAAAGGTAATTTTTAAAGTTTCACATTTAACATTCTAAATGATACCTGTAGTTTTTATGCCCAATTAGAAGTACCTGCCACACACAAATTGGGTAGGGGCAGAATATTTTGTATGAATAGAATATATAAAACATGTAAGTAATTGAATGTACAATTTTATAAGCAGTATAGTACAGAATCTCTATAGAGGAACTAAAATGAAAGAATGTTAATATATTTTGAGTTGGGACTTCAAAAAATCAAATGTACTTAAACACATGAGATTCAAATTCTCAACTCTTAAATAAACAAGTCAAAAAACTTGATTAATAAGCATTTAACATATGGAGTTCAAAAAAATACAAAATATAATAATAATAAATAAATAATTGTTAAGTAGATTTTGTCTAGAAAACAGTCTTCAGAAAAGCAAAAACTAATTAAAATTTTTTAAAACAAAGGTCAAAATATATGGGAGAGGAAGTGTTATAAACAGTCTTAAGGCACTGTCACATACCTTATGTTTCCAGCCAAAATAAAATTAGATTAAATTAAAAACCCTACAGAAGTAATATGAAAGTATTTTTTTGACTACTAAGATTGGGCTTTTAAAAAAAACAGTAAAAATAATTATATTATTAGAATTCCTTTTTCTATCACTTAGGATTATAAAATTCACTGTTGATAATTTAGGAGGAAATATATATATGTATATATATATACAGACATATAGACAACTATATATGTATGTATACATATATGTGTATATGTATATACATATGTATAAATATGTATATATACATATAACTATACAAAATAGTTTGGGGGCAAATCTATAAAGGTGAGAATCAGTATGAAGATTTGTACGTTTATGTGTCATAAAGTAGGAATCGTTCCTAAACTACCCCAAAAGGGAGGAGAATATGCTGAAAAGAAAGATGGTTATCAAAGAACATTCTGTTTAACTTTGAACACTGAAACTTATAAAAAGGAAATGATGTAGAATTTGTATCTGTTACCAGACAGTACATAGGGATGATATGGCATTGATACATATTTATATAGCTTCCCAAATGCAACTAAGAATAAGTGAATATAGTTTCTCCTGGATATGTAGTTCAGAAGACTATCCCATTATTTCATCTAGAGGAGTGGCTTTACTAAAACCCTACCTTCTAGAGACAGGGGTCTAGAAGAATCAATAAAAACAGAATCATTCCTAAATGAAGAACAAGGAACAAAAGAGTTGTTACAAAGTCAATCAAGAAACACTAGTTTGCCATCTCAGTCAAAAATACCTTCTAGTCACCTCACATTGCTAGATATACTCTCTGCTTTCCTTTTCTTTCACATACACATACACTGATGAACACACACATATAATCACACATATATAATATCAATGTATATATTTACTTGATTCAATGACTTTAAATTCCTTAATTATTATGTATTGACTATCCACAACACAATGCTATTCCATAAGATACACAAAAATAGATAAATGGATAGGGGTATATGCTATATACCCAAATAGGTATAATGCAAAGTAAACCATAAGAAATATACATGGTTCCAGATAATTGTTTTGGGAAGCCCAAGAGAAAAATATAATTTCTGACTGACAGCATCAAGCAAGAAGGCATTATAGAAAAAGTTATCTCAGTCCTTAAGGGGATTTGGGATAGGGAGGAAGATTTCATCATAAGGAAGCAAGGAGGGAATCCTAGGGATTGAAAGATCTTCCAGGCAAGGGAACACAAGAAATGCATGGTGAAGAGTAATAGAGTTTTGCTAGATAAGAGAAGGCATGGTATATTGTAATAGCCACAGTTTTGGAAAACAGTCATATTTTGGTTTTACTTACTCCTTATGGGAAAGGAAGTGATTGAATGGCTTCAAATAGAATCATGGTGGGATTAGATCTGACAAATTGACTGTAGAATTGGATTGAAGTATGGATTAGAAAAAAATCACAATGGAGGTGAGGAGATATCTTCAGAGATTGTTACAGAGGTACAGTTGGAATAATAGTGTTCTCCCAAGTAAGGTAGATTTAGAAAGAGTTCATTAAAATAAAACCAGCAGAATTCTCTGAAATGTATTGCTTCATTTTCTTTCAGTAATTGCAGCAACATAGTACCTTAGACAGGTATCAAATCTCTTCACTCGCCTTCCAGGGGTGGAGCCATGGTGGTGGAGATCAGACAGGAGTCTCTGTAACCTCCTCTAACCTTCCCTCAAACCAACAACATATGAAGCCTCTAGACTGATTTTGAAGCAAAAAAATCCACAATATCTGGAAGACAACACGATTCTAGAAGAAGATACTCTGGAAGAATTTCAAAACAGACCTCACACCTTTAAAAAAAAATGAATAAAAAACCAAAAAGAGCTCTCACCATAGACAACTTTTATGGAGAGAGGGAAGAACAGACCTCAAATCCTGAGGCCCCTAAAGGTAAAGCAACTCCAGAAAAAGCCCCAAAGAGAGACATAAACTGGTCTCCATGTCACAAGGCTTTCTTTGGAGATTGCATAAAAAAATCTTAAAAGAGAGTTAGAAGAAACATGGGGAAACGAAATGAGATCACTGCAAAATAAAATAGAAAAAATGGAAAAAGAATGCAATGAACAAAAAAATGTAAATGGTCAATTGCAAAAGGAACTAAAAACAGTAACTGAAGAAAATAAGACATTAAAAATTAGAATCGAACAATTGGAAATGAATGACTCATCAAGACTTCAAGAATCAGTCAAACAAAAACAAAAAAATGAAAAGATAGAGAAAAACATGAAATATCTCCTAGGAAAAACAACTGACCTGGAAAATAGATCTAGGAGAGACAATCTAAGGATTATAGGGCTTCCTGAAAGCCATGATGAAAAAAAGAACCTAGACACTATCTTCCAGGAAATCATAAAAGAAAACTGCCCTGATATTTTAGACCCAGAAGGCAAAATACTCCTTGAAACCATCCACCGATCACCTCCTGAAAGAAACCCCAAAATTAAGTCCCCCAGAAATATCGTGGCTAAATTCCAGAACTATCATACCAAGGAAAAGATATTACAAGAAGCCAGAAAGAAACAATTTAAATATCGGGGAGCCACAATTTGGATCACACAGGACCTAGCAGCTTCTACTTTGAAGGATCAAAGGGCCTGGAATCAGATATTATGAAGGGCAAAGGAACTTGGATTACAGCCAAGAATAAGTTACCCAGGTAGAATGAGCATTATCTTCCAGGGTAGAAGATGGTCATTCAGTGATATAGGAGAATTTCACCTATTTCTACTGAAAAGACCAGAACTGAACAAAAAATTTGATCTACAAACACAGAACACAAAAGAAACATAAAAAGATAACAAGGAAAAAAAAACTCTTGAGAACTATATTTATGTTATAGATACTTATAGAATGAGGGTTGATTTTATGAATCTGTTATTATATTATGATTATGATATGATTACTGTGATTTTATGATTATTATGATATGATTATTGTGATTTTATGATTATTATGATATGATAAACTGAAAAAGAAATTAGAGGTAGAAAAGGGATAACACTGGAAGAAGAGGAAAAGGAGGTAAAATAAGGGAAATTACATCACATGTAGAGGCAAAGAAAACCTATAATGATTGAGGGGAAAAAAGGGAGGGGAATGAGAATTTGGTTAATCTTCATCTCATCAGATTTGGCTCTGAGGGAATAATAGACGTACTTATAAGGAAACAGGAGGAAAAGGGGGGGAAGGGGTGGGTGGGGCTCTAAAGAGGAAGGATTTTTTGAGGGAAGTGGTTATCAAAAGCAAAATAGTAGGAAGGAGGGAAAGGGGATAAGAAAGAGAAAAGTATAAGTTAGGGTAAATAAGATGGCAGGAAATACAGAATTAGTTATTTTAACTGTGGATGTGAATGGAATGAACTCTCCCTTAAAGCAGAAGCAGATAGCAGACTGGATTAAAAACCAGAATCCAACAATATGTTGTATACAAGAAACACATCTAAAACATAGAGATACATACAGGATGAAGGTAAAAGGCTGGAGCAGAATCTATTATACTTCAGGTGAACAAAAAAAAGCAGGGGTAGCAATCCTGATCTCAGACCAAGTAAAAGCAAAGATAGACTTAATTAAAAGAGACAAAGAAGGAAATTATATCTTCCTAAAGGGTACCATAGATAATGAAGCAATATCAATACTAAACATATATGCACCAAGTGGTATAGCATGGAAATTCCTAGAGGAAAAGTTCAGAGAGATGCAAGAAGAAATAGACAACAAAACTATAATAGTGGGGGATCTCAACCTCCCTCTCTCAGAACTTGATAAATCAAACCACAAAATAAATAAGAAAGAAGTTAAGGAGGTAAACAAAATGTTAGAAAAGTTAGGTATGATAGATCTTTGGAGGAAATTAAATGGAGACAGAAAGGAGTTTACTTTTTTCTCAGCAGTCCATGGAACTTATACAAAAATTGACCATGTGTTAGGACACAAAAACCTCAAAATCAAATGCAGGAAGGCAGAAATAATAAATATATTTTTTTCAGATCATGACGGAATAAAAATCACATGCAATATAAGGCCAGGAGAAAATAGACCAAAAACCAATTGGAAACTAAATAATTTTATCCTAAAGAATGAATGGGTGAAACAGCAAATTACAGACACAATTACTAATTTCATCCAAAAGAATGACAATAATGAGACAACATACCAAAATTTGTGGGATACAGCCAAAGCGGTAATAAGGGGAAATTTTATATCTCTAGATGCTTATTTCATAAAATAGAGAAAGAGAAAATCAATGAATTGGGCTTGCAACTAAAAAAGCTAGAGAAAGAACAAATTAAAACCCCCCAATCAAATACCAAACTTGAAATCCTAAAAATAAAAGGAGAGATTAGTAAAATTGAAAGTAAAAAAACTATTGAATTAATAAATGAAACTAAAAGTTGGTTTTATGAAAAAAACCAACAAAATAGATAAACCTCTAGTTAATTTAATTAGAAAAAGGAAAGAGGAAAATCATATTGTTAGTCTCAAAAATGAAAAAGGAGAACTTTCCACCAATGAAGAGGAAATTATAGCAATAATCAGGAGTTACTTTGCCCAACTTTATGCCAGTAAATTTGATAACCTAAGTGAAATGGAGGAATATCTACAAAAATATAGATTGCCCAGATTAACAGAAGAGGAAATAAATTACTTAAATAGGCCCATTTTGGAAAAAGAAATAGAACAAGTCATTAATCAACTTCCTAAGAAAAAATCCTCAGGACCAGATGGATTTACATGTGAATTCTACCAAACATCTAAAGAACAATTAACTCCAATATTATATAAACTATTCGAAAAAATAGGGAATGAAGGACTCCTACCAAATTCCTTTTATGATACAGACATGGTACTGATACCTACACCAGGTAAAACAAAAACAGAGAAAGAAAATTATAGACCAACCTCCTTAATGAATATTGATGCAAAAATCTTAAATAAAATATTAGCAAAGAGATTACAGAAAGTCATTCCCAGAATAATACACCATGACCAAGTAGGATTTATACCAGGAATGCAGGGATGGTTCAATATTAGGAAAACTATTAACATAATTGACTATATTAATAACCAAATTAACAAAAAAACATATGATAATCTCAATAGATGCAGAAAGAGATTTGATAAAATCCAACATCCATTCCTATTAAAAACACTAGAGAGTATAGGAATTAATGGACTTTTCCTTAAAATAGTCGGTAGCATCTATTTAAAACCATCAGCTAGCATCATATGTAATGGTGATAAACTGGAACCATTCCCAATAAGATCAGGGGTGAAACAAGGTTGCCCACTATCACCATTACTGTTCAATATTGTATTAGAAATGCTAGCCTTGGCAATAAGATAAGAAAAAGAGATTAAAGGAATTAGAGTAGGTCATGAGGAAACCAAATTATCACTCTTTGTAGATGATATGATGGTCTACTTAGAGAACCCTAGAGAATCAACTAAAAAACTATTAGAATTAATCCACAACTTTAGCAAAGTTGCAGGATACAAAATAAATCCACATAAATCATCAGCATTTTTATACATCACCAACAAAACGCAACAGCAAGAGATACAAGGAGAAATTCCATTCAAAATAACTATGGATAGTATAAAATATTTGGGAATATATCTGCCAAGGGAAAGTCAGAATCTATATGAGCAAAACTACAAAACACTCTCCACACAAATAAAGTCAGATCTAAACAATTGGAGAAACATCAAGTGCTCTTGGCTAGGTCGAGCGAATATAATAAAGATGGCAATACTACCTAAACTAATCTATCTATTTAGCGCTATACCAATCAAACTCCCAAGAGATTATTTAACTGACCTAGAAAAAATAACAACAAAATTCATCTGGAAAAACAAAAGGTCGAGAATTTCAAGGGAATTAATGAAAAAAAAAAAAAAAAACGCAAATGAGGGTGGCCTAGCTGTACCAGATCTAAAACTATATTATAAAGCAGTGGTCACCAAAACCATTTGGTACTGAATAAGAAATAGAGTAGTGGATCAGTGGAATAGGTTAGGTTCACAGGACAAAATACTCAATGACAATAGTAATCTAGTATTTGATAAACCCAAAGACCCCAGTTTTTGGGATAAAAACTCACTATTTGACAAAAACTGCTGGGATAATTGGAAACTAGTATGGAAGAAATTAGGCATTGACCCACACCTAACACCATATACCAAGATAAGGTCAAAATTGATTCATGATCTAGGCATAAAGAATGATATTATAAACAAATTAGAACAATGTAGGATGGTTTACCTCTCAGACCTGTGGAGCGGGAAGGAATTTGTGACCAAAGAAGAACTAGAGGTCATCATTAATCACAAAATAGATAAGTTCGACTATATCAAGTTAAAAAGTTTTTGTACAAACAAAATGAATGCAGACAAGATTAGAAGGGTAGCAGTAAACTGGGAAAATATTTTTATATCCAAAGGTTCTGATAAAGGCCTCATTTCTAAAATATATAGAGAATTGACTCAAATATATAAGAATTCAAGCCATTCTCCAATTGATAAATGGTCAAAAGATATGAACAGACAATTTTCAGACGAAGAAATTGAAACTATTTCTGGCCACATGAAAAGGTGCTCCGAGTCACTATTGATCAGAGAAATGCAAATTAAGACAACTCTGAGGTACCACTACACACCTGTCAGATTGGCTAAAATGACAGGAAATGATAATGATAACTATTGGAGGGGATGTGGGAAAACTGGGACACTGATACATAGTTGGTGGAACTGTGAACGGATCCAACCATTCTGGAGAGCAATTTGGAACTACGCTCAAAAAGTTATCAAACTATGCATACCATTTGACCCAGCAGTGTTTCTACTGGGCCTATATCCCAAAGAGATTTTAAAGGAAGGAAAGGGACCCACATGTGCAAAAATGTTTGTGCCAGCCCTTTTTGTAGTGGGAAGAAACTGGAAATTAAAAGGATGCCCATCAATTGGAGAATGGCTGAATAAATTATGGTATATGAATGTTATGGAATATTATTGTTCTGTAAGAAACGACCAACAGGAGGATTTCAGAGAGGCCTGGAGAGACTTGCATGAACTGATGCTGAGTGAAATCAGCAGAACCAGGAGAACATTATACACAGTAACAAGACTATACGATGATCAATTCTGATGGACATGGTTCTCCTCAACAATGATGTGATTCAAACCAGTTGTTCTGCGATGAAGATAGTCATATACATCCAGAGAGAGGCCTGTGGGAACTGAGTGTGAACCACAACACAGCATTTTAACGCTTTCTGTGAATAGTTCCATGCATTTTGTTTTCCTTCTTAGGTTGTTTTTTCTTCTTCTCTTTCTAGATCTGATGTTTCTTGTGCAGTAAGATAAATGTATAGATATGTATACATGTATTGTATTTGTCATATAATTTATCCTATTTAGCATGTATTAGATTACCTGTCATCTAGGGGTGGGGAGTGGGGGGAATGAGGGAAAAGCTTTGGAAAAAAAGTTTTTGCAAAGGTCAATGAAGAAAAATCACTCATGTGTTTTGTAAATAAAAAAGCTTTATTATTATTAAAAAAATCTCTTCACTCAATTAGATGAAAGTGGTTTTGCAAGCCAAATTTGCAGGAGATGAGGAACTAGTAAGCATGTCTTTTTTGTTTCTTTCACTTTGGGGTCTGTTTGCTGTCAAGATAACAACCTAACACTCCACTGCCACTTCCCACCCTCACAAAGAAGGAAAACTAGACAGATGAAACAAAAAAATAGTTCAGGTCTAGGTAGAATAGTTCTAAGGAAATTAGCAACGATAGGAATGACAAAGACCTGTGACATAATGTTTTAAATGAGAAGTTCTCCCTTTGGTGTCAATCATATTCTCCTCACGAAGTCCTCTTCATTTCTCAAGGGCTCCTGTTTTAAAGAAATAGTCCAGAAAATGATCCAGAAGTGCTTCTGACATTGTATTGGGAAATGAAATTGTCTCCAACTTGGTGATAAGATTTGTGTTTTCCATTTTCTTTACCTCATTATGAAAAGAAAATGTATTGTAGGTATCAGAGTATGAGCCCCCATTTTGGTGACTTTTCAAAAACATACTGACCCAGCTTTTTAGAGAATACAAACTATTCTTATAGTTATAAGTCACACACTTGTAGAAAATGTATTAACACTTTCAGGCCCCCAAGGCACTATTTAGTGACTAAAGCACTAATATATTTAGAGGCCTGTGTTAATGCATATTCCAATGTTCCCCTATCCTAAGGAAGTAGATTAGATTCAGGATGTATTTGGCATATAACGTGTTAGATATTTGATGTAATGAAATTCTACAGCTGCACATATTAATCTTGGATACAAATGTACTCTTACTAATCTATTTTGCCATAAGTTCATTCTTTACTTCTTTGTTTTTCCTCTCTGTCATGTATACATTCTTATACACATATGCATGCCCTAGTGATTTAGATCAGCATAGTAGAGAAGTGGCATATAGATTGCAGTGGTAATTATATTGATGGGCTAGTATTGTTAATCCTTCGTCATCTAGATATTTTCACAGACATATGGAGAAAAGAAAACCTTTTTATAAAAAGTAAAACCAGCCAAGCCTAGAGAGGGAAAAAAAAGAAGCATTTCTGATCAGATATTCTGAATATCCAAAACTGTTGTAGAAATGATAAATAAATTAACCAACCAAATTAACCAAGCAAATATAATAACTCTGCAATTCAAGGTAACATCATCATTATTATTCTTAGTTCTAAGGTATGTTTGTATTGCTATAGGGACTAGAACCAGGAGAAAAGACCACTACTGATCCTTCTTGGTAGATTTACCTCTTGAAACACATCTTTTACTGTACCAGGCAAATTGAAATATACCTAGTTACCACAATAGAACTAATATGAAACAAAAACAGAACTGAAACCAAATGCAGCAGCTTGAATCCAATGGGCTTCTTGATTCTTTCCATCAAAGTTTTATATACCTTTTTTGACCTAAGGCTCTAGTTGGTTTCTGGATGAATTCCCATCCCAGACTAAATTGCTTTCTTGTTCTTCACCCTACTTCTCCACTCCCAATCCCGATTTTTACTCATAGGACAATGTACAATTTTTGTTGAGTATCCAATTGATATTGGATATCTTTTCTTGTTCTGAGCAAAGGATGTTTTAAAAAAAATCTTTACTCTAAACCCTATTTGAAGAGGCAAATGCAACCAGCTATATGCTAGGCTTTGTTTGATAGAAATATAATTAATAAAATCATTCCTATTTACCAGAAACATACATGATTTTGAAAAAAAAAGTAATTTTATTGATATATTTTATTTTATATTATGTATTAATTTCCCTTTTTCTATTCTTCTCTACCTTCTAAGAGCCATCCTATATAACAACCAAAAAAAGCCCACTAGAAAAGACAAAAATAAGGAAAATCAATCAATACATTTATATGATATTAAATCATATTAAATGTACTACAACTATTGACTCTCATCTTACCTTTCCCCTGACAAAAAAAGGGAGTGAAGAATATCTTCTCATATCTCTTTTTTTGGGTCCATGCTTATAACAGAATACATTCAAAAGAAGTATAGCATAAGTCCATATTTAAGTATATACAGATACATATAAGGAAAGAATTAAAAATGAAAGTGTGAAAGGGACAGTATCATTTGAGGGTTTCTTCTAGATGGTTTGAGCTACATCTTGAAGGAAGAAACAATTCTATAAAGCATAAAGGAGAAGGAAGTACATGCTAGTTCCCTATGAGATAGAAGTATCATGGGTAAATAACAGAACTGAGACTATATCAATACTCTCAACAATGCCTGTGTGTATGTGTATGTATGTGGTGTGGAGATAGATACATACACATATAAACTCTCAGAGAAACAGAGACACACAGAGAGATGCTAGGTGATACATACATAAATTGAAAGGCCCATGAAAGAAAACTAGATATAGTAAAAATAAAATGAGAAAACAAAAGAGGATTAGCAGAAAAAGGAGCATACAAACTATTATTGAGTCATACAACTAGAAATTGAGTTTTCAAAACTCCCATTTTCTGAGAAACCTTTAGAAACTTTTTATAAATATGACACATAATCATTTTAAAGTTGAAAAAATATAGTAGCAAATAAAGAATGGCACTAGAGGATATGCACTGAAATTTTCTTGGTAAGAAAAAAAAAATAATGAATAATAGAAAATGAAATTTTCTTAAATAGCAAAAAGCCTGGTGTCACATAAGAAGCTTCTTTTCCCATTGCCTTTAGGCATTATACTGCCCTCAGGGAATCAATATTTGCATAATACATATAGTTAGGAATGTTGCTGTGTTATGTTTTCATTCTCTCTTGTTAGCACTCTCAGTGCTTCTCAAATGTCTCCCTCTGCTTTCTTTGTAAGACAACATAATATGGTTTTGTCATAATGTTTCTTTTTGCCGCAAACAGGTATATTACTATCTTCATTAAAACAAATTAAACTGTCAACGGTAGCTGTATATCTAATTATTTAATTTATATGTATTTTCTGAAGAGATAAGAAAAGACTTATTAGGGAATTTGAAAACAATTTTTTCTAAGAGATGGAGCAGGCATTAACAAGCTGTTAGTTATTTTGGGGGGAGAGATTGGGGGGTAGCAGGAGAGTATTTTCAATTCTTTCCTTTAGGCCCCAATAGTGAAGATGCTACATACGGATTTCTTCACAAATATTGTTATATTACTAATTTATTAAAATAATTTACTTTGATTATGTGGGGTTTCTCAGTTTATTAGTTAATTGTGTTATATTCCACTTGGCTTTTGCTGTGTACATGTAACCTGCCTAGGGAAAGTACTTCTTTCAGTCATTGAAGATGATTATTGCAATAGTCCAGACAGAAGTAAAAGAAAAAGAAAAAAGAAAAAAAAAAAGCCTGAACTAGAACTACTGCTAAAGACTGGCAAAAATTCATTAGATCTGGCAGCCTTGGAGAAACCAGTTTCAGTTAAGTGATAAGATAGAAAGTCAAAGATCAAGAGTTTGAAAAGTGACAAAAAAGATTGAGAGTTTGTGGGGTTCAAGAAGAAAAAAAAGTATGAAAGTACTTTATTAAATGCATTGCAGAAATAAGTGTTCACCAAGTTTAGTGGGATGGGAGATTATAATCTATGAAAGTTTACTAATAATAAAATTTTAGTTAGCATAAACAGTATAGATTTTCAACTTGCTTTATTTGTCTAGACAAATATAGATGTTAGAATAGTTTTTTTTCCCTCACTAGAGTATTAATGGAGTACTTGACAGCAATCTGATATGTATAAATATTTTAGTGAAAATCATTTGAAATCAAACTGGATTTTTTTCTCTCAAATAATTGTAATCTTTCTTTGTTTTCTTGAAAACTAAGGAAAAATATATAATTTGAGAAAAACAAAAGCTATAGGATGTTCCAAATCCAGTCAGTCATCAAGAATGCCAATTCTTCCTTACTCACTCTATTCAGAGTACTTGTTACCTCACAATTGGATTACTTAATTATTCTTTGTAGAAAAAAGAATCTGCATTTTAAGCCAGAATCTTGCAGAGACAACATTAACATAGCAGCACTTCTTGCAAAGAGGTTCAGAGTTTTCTTTGATAGAAAAATTTGATTCATATAGCCCACTTCCAATTTAACATTTTGTATGATTTTTGAAACAAAATAAAAGAAATTTCTCCAACAAGCTAAAACAAAGAAACAAAATTTAAATTTAAAGTTGTTTCACCAAATAGAGTAATAGTGTCAACCAAAAAAAAATGAACAAGAATATTCTAGAAAAGTTACATTTTGTTGAACTTTACTAGGTACATAATTTTAATTTTGTTGATGTTTTTGTTTTTAGATTATATACATTTGCAGATTCCTCCTATTTCATATGTCTTTTATAACAAAATAAAACAGTTGAGTAAAACTCATAGACAATGACATCAAATGAAATTCACATAACATTTCAGATCTGTAGCATGCCTGTTTCTCTAAATGTACAATTAACAAATTTCCCTTTTGTCGCTCTTCCACTTTAATCAACCCAATGAAAAAGAAAAGATTTGCACAATTAAGCAAAACACAATTTGCACAATTAAGCAAAACAGATTCTGCTAATGGCTATATACAAAAATATATGTTTCATTTTTTTCAAATTTTCCCCTCTTTGTAATTGATAGCATATTTGCTCATCTGTTCTCTCCAATCACAAGTGGTCATTGTGTTAATCATAGTCTTTGTGGTCTTCAGTTATTTATTTTCATAGTGTTGCTGTTGTATACATTGTTCTGGTTCATCTCATTTCATTATTTATTAGGTTATAAAAGTCCTCAAATTTTTTTTATAATATTAATAATAATAATAATTAGCAATAGCTACTTTTACATGGTGGTTTAAGGTTTGTAATGTGCATTACATATATTATTTAATCCTCATAACATCCCTGCAATGTAGTTTTTTACTATCTTTTGTTGCTGTTCAGTCATGTTTGATTATTTGTGACCCAACTTGGGGTTTTCTTGATAAAGATACTTGGGTGGTTTGCCATTTCCTTCTTCAGTTTATTTTAAAGATGAGAAAACTGAGGCAAACAGAGTTAAATGATTTGCCATGGGGCACAACAATGGATGTCTGAGTCCAGATTTGAACTAAGATTTCCTGACTCTAAACCTTGTATTCCATTCACCTAGCTGCCAATTATTTCACTTTGCTTACAAAGAAACTGGGACTGGATGAAATTAAGTGATGTGTTGAGGGTCATACAACTAGCCTGCTGTCTACCTTGACCCTCCATCCAATCCATCACTCATCAGCCTTAAGTTAAAATAACCAAAAAGAAAACAGCTATGCAATAAAATCTTTCTTAACCCCTCATAAACCAACAGAGAAAAAAAAAATTCCAGTTTTGTTTCATAAGTAGGGACAATGTACAAATGCAGGGGAGGCAACAAAGGGGCAGAGGTAGGACTTTGGCTTTGAAAACACTTCAGAGAGAGCTGCCATGTGTTACTCCTGGAACACCTCTCTTCCACTCCTCTGGGAAGACTAGAGAGAAGGCTAATTAGAGTCGTTAATGCACCAGCTCTTCTTGCAGCTAGTTCAGCCTCTTCATCTGCCATCTGGCAAGGCTCCACCTCCACAACTGACAATCACAGATAGTTGTATCTCCTGTTGCTTCCATTCCACCTCCACAGTATCAATCACACCTACCTTTAACTCCTCTCTCTCAGTTGCTTCAGATTCTTCTTCATATTGCTCTTTTTCAGGTTGTATTCTCAGAGGCTGTTGTAAATGTTCTTTTAGAGTTAACTGTTTCAGGATAAATCAGTATTAATTGTTTAGATGTGTTCTTTTACCTGTCTAGTAACTATACTAGGAGGTGGTTCTCTTCTCCATCAAACCTACCAACATCTCTGGCCTCTTCTTTTTTCTATCACCTTATCTACTCCTGTCAATTAGAGATCTCTGGCTCTCTCTAGTACCTCAGAGAAAGAACTTTTTTTCTTCTCCCACCCCCATTTATTGGAAGTATGAAACCTGGGGTCTCTGTAACTCCATTTCTCTCTGAAGCTATGGACAAACCCACTCATTTTAATTGCTGTGTGCATTTATGTTCCTATCATGCCCTCCAGGATGAAGGGTGCCTATTTATGCATATTTTCCCCAGGCTTCACTAACTCTTTGTAAAGGTTCTAATACACTAGTAATCCTTGGAGTGTGGCAAATGCAGCAAAGGGATATAGAAAGATTTAACCTCAAAGCCAGTCTTCTTTGCCCCCTTTTCACAGCACAGCAAACCCTTACCCATCCAAGATTATGATTTCAACTATATTTGTAACACTCATTTGTCCCATTTTTGTAATCAGGAAAAAGACTTACAGTTGATTTCTTCTCTCCAGATTTTTTGGGAATAGAATTTTAAGGCTTTGTATTTTTACTCCCAGTGACAAGAATAGTTTCTGTAACATAATATGTGCTTAATAAATATTGCTGACTGATTGATTAGCTTGGTAATGTAATACTTATGTTGATTATTCAGTGATATTTTAAATTATGTGATAACATTATGATTAATTTTATACTGTTAGAAGTATATAGTTGGCACCTTCAAACCTGAATAAATAAGGTGGGAAGTTTAAAATATATAACTCTGATTCATAGTTATCAAGAATTATGATGAACAATAATAAGGCTTATGTTCTTCAATATGTGCTTACTTCATAGGGTTATCAATTTGCATCAAATTACTAGTTTCCAAAACAATTTTGTTTCAGTTTGAGCTGACATTTTTAGTGTCAAGGCAATTTAAATTTTCCAACTTGACTGAACCTTTTAATTCAAGGGCATGTTTGAAAAGATTGAAAATGCTCCCATAATTGCTTAACTTGCTTAGCAACTTGAGAACCAAAGAGTTATGAAGAGTCCGAGTTATCACTTTCTCAATGGAAGCTACTTACATAATATCAAGGTTTTGGCTAACAATAATTACTTGACTTAAATAAAAAGTGCTTTATTTCTCCATTTGACATCTACCCATTGAACTTCCCAGACTAAAAATGGTAATTGATGGCAATAATGGTTTAGATAAAATTTCTCATGTAAAGCAATATATTCATATCCTCTTATAATTACATTCTCTGGACCAACCAAAGTAGATCTGGGGGAAATATGATTTATACTATAGAGCAATTTGTCAACAGTTAGTTAAAGTAATAAATACACTAATGTAAATCTAAATAACCCAGTCACCAAAATGAATCATTTGGATTTACTTATTCAGTTTGTTTCTCTTGAAGATCTAAATGAGCTACATAATTGCAAATTTTCTCTTTAACTTATTGCCAGAGAATTTCAGAGTAGAAAGATTGGTACTCCAGTAGCCACCCAATCTAAAGCTTAGATAAAAAGGAATTCCCAATAATAATGAGAGAAAATTTGGTCTTTGCTTGAAGATTTACATTGGGAATGCAGGGGGAGATTCACTCATTACCAAGGAAATTAATTTTATTTTCATAAATCTCCAATTATTAGAAGTTTTTCTGGCAACGAACTTCTTTGAAACTTCTACCTTCCTCCTAGTTTCATCTTCTCAAGGCAAACATATTTGACTCCAATTCCTCTCCTACCTAACAGCCTATTAATAATAGAGCATGACTTGTTTTAGTATTCTGTTTTAAATAAACATTCTCAGTTCCTTCAGCCACTCATATTTGGCTGGTCCTTTACCATCCTAATTTGTCCTTCTGGATAATTTGAAAATTATCAGTGTCCTCTTAATCTATAGTGCCCAGGACTGTACATGCTTCTTTTTTTATTCATTCAATAATATTTTATTTTTTCAATTACATGTAAAGAAAGTTTTAACCTTCATTTTTGTACAATTTTGAATTCCAAATTGTTTTCTCTCTTCCTCCTTTACTTTCTCCCTGTCCAAGACAGCAAGCAATCTGATAATACATGTACAATCATTTTAAACATATTTTCATATTAGTCATATTGTAAAAGAAAAATAAGAACAAAAGGGAAGAGCCACAAGAAAAAGGTGAAAATATTAGGCTTTGATTCACCTTCAATCTCCATAGTTTTCTCTTTGGGATACAGATGGCATTTTCTATCTGATGTCTATTGAAATAGTCTCAATGTAGTGCTAAGAGCTAAATCTATTATACTTCATCATCACATAATCATGTTGTTAATGTGTACAATGTTCTCATGTTTCTATTTATTTCACTCATCATCCAAACTTTCCTGAAATCAGACTATTTATTATTTCTTATAGAACAATCAAATTCCATTAAAATCATATACAATTACAAATTCAGATGAGGAGAGAATGTCCACAGAAGAAATTTCAAAGATTGAGATAAATTAATCTCAAGCTCAAAGAAGCTACTTGGAAATGATCATAAAAGACTTCAAAAGGCAAATAAGAGAGATAGAAGAAAAAATGAGAAAACAATGAGAAGTATGTATGAGAGAATCAACAGCTTGGAAAAGGAAGGAAAAAAATTCCTAAAGAAAACAACTTGTTAAACAGTAGAATAAATAAAATGGAAAAAAGAGATACAAAAACTCACTGGAGAAAATCACATATTAAAAACTAAAATAGGACAAATGGAATTTTAAAAAGAAAAAGAAAAAAATAGAAGAAAATGCAAAATACCTCATTGGATAAACAACCAATGTGGAAAATAGATCCAGGAGAGATAATTTAAGAATTATTGGAACTAGAGAAAATTATGAAAAGAACTAAAGGTAAAAACTAGACAACATTTTTGAAAGGTAAAATGGACAACATTCATTACATTAAATTAAAAAGTTTTCACACAAACAAAATCAACAGAAACAAGATTAAAAGAGAAATACAAAACCAGGGGAAATTTTTAAAAATCTTTACAGACAGTATTTCTGATAAAGCTCTCATTTCTAAAATATATAAAGAACTGTGTTGAATTTAAAATAATAGAAGTCATTCTCCAGTTGATAATGGTCAAAGGATATGAACTGACAATTTGCAGATGATGAAATTAAAACCATTTATAGCTATATGAAAAATGTTATAAATCACTATTGATTAGAGAAATACAGATCTCAGTGCATTAAAAACTATTATTATATGGGCAAAGAATACTAACAGACAATTTTCAGATGACAAAATTAAAGTCATTTATAGTTATATCACTATTAATTAAAGAAATGCAAATTAAAACAATTCAAGTACCACCTCACACCTCTCAGATTGTCTAAGATAACAGGAAGAGATAACAATAAATTAGTTGGAGGGAATATGGGATAACTGGTACACTAATGCATTGTTGGTGGAGTTGTGAAATGATCCAACCATTATGGAGAGCAATCTGAAACTGTGGCCAAAGAGCTATCAAACTCAGCAGTGCCATTACTGGGTCTGTGTCCTAAAGAATTCATAAAGAAAGGGAAAGGACCCACATGTACAAAAATGTTTGTACCAGCTCTTTTTGTGGTAGCAAAGAATTGGAAAAGGAATGGGGGTCCATCAACTGAGGAATGGCTGAACAAGCTGTGGTATATGAAGGTAATGGAATATTATTGCTCTATAAAAATTATGAACAACTTATTATAGAAAGGCCTAAAAAAGATTTACATGAACTGATGCTGACTGAAACAAGCAGAATCAAGAATATATCGTACACGTGATCAATTCTGATGGACATGGCTCTCTTCAACAATGGTGCAATTCAAACCAGTTCCTATTGTTCAGTGATGAAGATAGTCATATACATCCAGAGAGAGGCCTGAGGGAATTGAATGTGAACTACAACACAACATTTTAATGCTTTCTGTGAATATTTACATGCATTTTGTTTTCCTTCTTAGGTTGTTTTTTTTTTCTCTTTCTAGATCTGATGTTTCTTGTGCAGTAAGATAACTGTATAGATATATATACATATATTGGATTTGTCATATAATTTATCATATTTAGCATGTATTAGATTACCTGTCATCTAGGGGTGGGGGTGAGGGGAAAGAGGGGAAAAGCTTGGAACAAAAAAAAAAAGCTTTTGCAAAGGTCAATGTAGAAAAATCATTCATATGTTTTGTAAATAAAAAGCTTTTAATATATCGTACATGGTAATAGCAAGAATGTATGATGATCAACTATGAAAGTCTTGGTTCTTCTCAATAATTCAGTGATCCAAAGCAATGCCAATAGACTTTGAACAGAAAATGTCATCTGCATCCAGAAAAAGAACTAAGGAGACTGAATGTAAATCAATACCTGCTATGTTCACTTATTTTTTCTGCTTTTTAAAATCTCTCATGATTTTTCACTTTTGCTCTGATTTTTCTCTCCCAACATGATTCATAAAGCAATGTGTATTAAAAATAAACTTATTACAATTTAAAAAATCATATGACATAACTTATTCAGCCATTCCCCAAATCAATGGGTATGTGCTCAATTTCTAATTCCTTGCCACCAAAAAAAGAGTCACTACAAACCCTTTTTGCACATATGGATCTTCTCCCCCCTTTTTATGATTTCTTTGAGATACAGACACAGAAGTAACACAAAAAGTATGGACAGTTTTATAGCCCTATGGGCACAGTTCCAAATTGCTCTCCAGAATGGTTAGATTGGTTCTTAACTCCACTAACAATGAATTAGTATCTCACTTTCCTGAATCCCCTCCCATATTTAACATCTTTTCCTGTCATTTTAGCCAATCTGATCGGTGTGAGGTGGTACCTCAGAGTTGTTTTAATTTGCATTTTCCTAATCAGCAGTGATTTAGAGCTTTTTAAATATGACTATAGATGGCTTTAATTTCTTCATCTGAAAATTGTCTTCCTATCCTTTGATCCTTCATCAATTGGAGGATGTCTAGCATTCTTATAAATTTGAATGAGTTCTCTATGTATTTTTGAAATGAGGCCTTTATCAGAAACAGTGGTTGTAAAAATTGCTCCCAAGCTTTCTGTTCCTCTTCTAATTTTACCTACTTTAGTTTTGTTTTGCAAAAAAAAACCTTTTTAATTTAATAGAATCAAAATTATCTATTTTGCCTTTCTTAATGTTCTCTAATTATTGTTTGGTCACAAATTCCTCCCTTCTCCAAAGATCTGACAGGAAAACTATCTGTTGCTCTCCTAATTTGCTTATAACATCACCCTTTATGTCTAAATCATGAACCCATTTCAACAGTACCTTGATATAGTATTGATATGTTGGCCTATGCCTTTTCCAGTGTTCCAAGCAATTTTTGCCAGGTAATAAGTTCTTATCCCAGAAGCTACAGTCTTTAGGTTTATCAATTAGTAGACTAATATAGAATTGTACATAATTCTTTAGAGATGTTTTGCCCAAGGAAGAGTACAGATAGACTGTCACTTCCTTATTCCTGTCAACTACCCCTCTCTTAATGAAGTATAAGATCCTGATAGTTTCTTTTGTTTCCACATGATATTGATGACATACCGCTAAAACTTCCAGATGTTTTTCACAGCAGCCAAAAAAATATTAAGACATAGGCAATGCAATTTACAAATTCTATTAGTTTGGAAAGGTTTTGATCATGGTCTGATGACAGACTTTGTATTTCTCATCCAGACACTTGTTCAGGCAAATATAGAGAGACTCTTTATTAGAAGAATAGCCTTTGTTTGCCATATAAGTACTCTCACAGTGTAGATCCAGTCTTACTTTGTCAGTGGATTACTTGCCACCTCCACCTACCTTATGAACTCTATTCTGTTTTCAATATGTATGACCTTGCATAGTCTGACCTCATGACAGTAGTACTTTCCTTCCTCTTGGAAAAGATACTTCAAAACTCAATTAGAATGTTATATCCTTCAAAAGATCTTTCCTGGTTCCTCTAGTTGTTCATACTACTCACACCTCTGATCACTTTATATATATTTTGTATATATCCTTATTAACTAATCTTTAAGCATGACATCACCACTACTTTTCCCCCTCTGTCTCCCATTTGTAAAGCTCTTTGAAGTTAATAAGATAATAAACTAATATACTTAGTTTCCAGAACCCAATTATGAGACAAAATTTTTTGTCATATTTTCTTAATTCAAGGAAAACATTTATTTTTTAAATCCCCCTCTAACCTATATATCTTTTTAAATGTTTTCATAATATTAGAACATGTAAAAATTTGGTTTCTAATTTATTTTGATCATACTAAATATATGATTGTTTCTAAATATAATGTGGACCATTTCAAATTCCCAGAGTATATCCATTACTGAATTTGACTACTTTAGTAGTAGAAAAATTTTTCAAAATCACATATAATCCATCCAGATTTAGATTTATCATACACATCATTTTTCTAGATATAGTTCCTGTTTGTTCACTTAGCAAATTGTTTTCATGACATCAAGTACTTAATTTGAAACATTACAAGTACTATGTTGAATATTTTGTATTATATCTTAAGATTAATGTAGTACTTCAGTTTTGTATATATTCTAATTTAAGCTCATTTAAATTTCTGATTTTTTATTATTTCCATTTATAGTATGTTGTGTTCCTACAAAGTTCATGCAATTTAAATTCTTGTAGATCCAAGGAATTCTGTGATCCAGATTTTTCTTTAAAAAAATATCTCAATGTCTCTAGCAAGGTTACTATCATAATGTTTTTGAATTTCACAAGCTGTTCTATTGATGCGGCAGTGTAAATCAGTTGCTCCTTCTTGCTGTTAAATCACTCAAGTCACATTTCACCCATGATGATAAAAATGTATAAATTGCTACTGCTGAGACTTCAGTTTCTACCAGATGTTCAAAAAAGGCTAATGTACTCTCTTAGCCTAAATACAGCTTAAATGTGCCCTTTCCATTGAAAATATGAATTAGACATAACATGACAGTATCCTTACTGTGTGCAAGAGAAAGAAAGGTGATTAAAATGACATGAGCAGTGTTGGATGCATTTTTAAAGTAACTCAAAATCGGGAGTGGGAGGATCTAGATATCCCTTTGTGACCCATTTGTTTTAAGATATTCCTTTAAATTTCCCTCTACCAAGAGTGCCACTCTAGCCTCATGTGCCCCAAAGCTTTTCCATACTTTTCACTTCCAATCTATCTTTCACATACTTCCAGCTGGGGTAAACTGCTAAGTTACTGGTTTGTATGGCCATGCATTCCATGACTGTAATTACTCCTATTGCTACTAGGTCACATGTTTAGCTATTAAAATTTGCAATTTTCCTTCTTCATCATGCAGTGCTGCTTCAGTGGGAGAATACTGTAGACTTTCTTCTAATTCCAGTGAAGTCAATTATTTAATCTCTTTGCTTTACAAAATGCTTTTTTAGCACAACAGTCCTCACCTAGCAGGCAAAGCCAAGTAGAAAGAGAATTGTGAAACTTTCTCAGGTATATCTGTGTTCTGCTCAGCAGGAACATTTATTACTAATGGGGAAAATAGGTTTCTTTTTAAACTACAGAATGCTTCTGAAGCCTTCCGTTTTCTGCTTTTGATAGACATTCTAGTTACTCTGAGAAAGGAAGATGACTATCATTGATCACGCAGAGATTGCTGTAGGAGCCCCTTTTTACATTCTCTCTACTTCATAAGTCAAGTGAGTGCTTTGTCTTAATGGGCTGATATGCATTATAAATCCTGGGCCTCCTTGGCTTAAACTTTTGAATTTGCTTACTGGTCTGTGCAAAAACTTATGAAGGAGGGACTTCATTGTTTGCTTTCATATTTATAGCACTAATGTTCAGGCATAAAGAATGTAATTGATCTTCCTGGTGTATGTTTATATAATACAAATATGTCCTTTAATTCCAGTCCCAGTTAAATTTGACTTTTTGAGCCAGGTGTCTATGAAATTGTGGGATTGTTTTCTCTTTGATATGAACAAATACTTATGTACCAACAAATAAAATATTAAAAACCATAGGCAGATTTAAATAGAGTTGGGTCTAATAAAATAGGATAGAAAAGACTATATTTTATGGGGGCAAAACAATATAATTTCCCTGGAAAGAGAAGAGTACTCTCCTCTCCTTTCTATGTAATATACCTCACGCGAGCTCATCTGCACATTGGATCCTAGAAAGAGAATGAAAAGGGAATGTGATGAAGGACAAGTGTCACCAAACTGACATTTATAAATAGTTTTCTCTGATGCCTTGTGAAATTTTAGTTCACATATGTTTTTATGTGTAGGTTTATGGAAAAGCTACACACAATAGTGAGATTGACTTCAATTTGATGACACCTCTCTGCTTCTCTCTTGAGCACAGTAAATGAATAGGTCCATTCCTTTACTCACAAGCATTTATTAACCACTGTATGCTAGGTGATGTTTTGCTGTGTTTGGGGGAAAATACAAAGATAAATAAAAGACAGTCTCTTTTCAAGTATACTGACCAGTGAATCTTGAAACTAGAATATAAAACAAATTTTTTTGCTATTCCTCTCTCCTTTCTCTCCCCGTTTCCTCCCCCCTCTCTTTCTCTCTTTTCTTCACTCCTACCTTTCCTCCTTCCCTCCATCCCTCCCCTCTCTTTCTGTTTCTTTCTTCTTTCTCTTTCTCTGTTCCTTCTTCCCTTCCTTCTTCCTCCTTTTCCCTCTCTCTTTTTCTCTCCTTCCCTCCCCTCCCTCTTCTCTCTGTCCCTTTACCTTTCTCTCTCCTTCACTATCTCTATCTCTCTCAAACACCCCCATCTACCCACCCACTCACTCTGATTTCTAGATGTTCAGGCAGGAAGCCTTTACTTTAGGAAACACTCCCTCTTTATTTCCTCTTGTGGAAATTCTTTTTTCAAGTCCTAATCCTGGTCTTAATCCATGAACCCTTTTCTAATGCTGCCAGAATGAGATTGCCCCTTCTTGAATTTATTACAATGTTTACTAGGACATCTTTATACCTATCACTATCAATCATATAGCATACTTAATTGTATACTGGCCTTACTGCTCCTCTCAACTCTTTATAAGTTTCCTGAATGCAGATATTGTGTTGTTTTTTCATTTTCAGCATTGCATATTATATGTACATATTAAGGTAATGAGTAATTTGCTAAATTAAATTGAATTGAAGTCTACTATAACCTGAGATATAGCACTGTTGTCTTCCTGGGGGGGGGGGAGACAGAAATTGAACTTATTTCTATTTATCAATCAATCAAAAAGCTTTTAATAAGTGCCTTTTATGTTCCAATTGCTATGCTAAATATTGCAGGTATTAGTGATGAGACAAAAACGATGAAAGTTTTTACATTCTAAGGGTCACTTTCCAAGTATACTACATGTATATATAAAAATAATATTTTTGTAAATATAGTGCATAAATGTAAAATTTGTGTAGAATAAATAAAAGGTAATGGAGAAAGGTTTGAATATGAAGAAAACCAAGAGTTTTAAAAGGTGGAGAGAAGTGAGGAATGAGAATATTCTTACTCCAAGGACCCATCCATGCAAAGGCACAGAAGGAGATAGTGTTTTCTGTGAAAAAGAGCATAATATCAATTATTCCTCTTGATTCAGAAAATACCTATTCTAGCAGTAAAGGACTTATCTACATGCTTCTGTTGTTTTACTGAATTCGTCAATTTAAAAAGCACTGTCTCTTTCTGGAACACCTCAATTAAATATTTCTTTTTCCATCCAATTGCAATGTTAATTACTATTTTTCTATAACTGAAATTAAATCATACTTCTTTCATTTGTTTTTTTTTTCTGA
The DNA here is from genome assembly GCA_023553655.1 of Myrmecobius fasciatus. Classification (NCBI taxonomy): domain Eukaryota; kingdom Metazoa; phylum Chordata; class Mammalia; order Dasyuromorphia; family Myrmecobiidae; genus Myrmecobius; species Myrmecobius fasciatus. The sequence goes on from JAJPUD010002592.1 coordinate 240,563, forward strand.
AGATATGGAAATACAGAATAGAATTTTTTTTTTCTTTTGGTCTTCTGGGCAATGATGACATCATGACTCAAATTATAGTTAAAAGGAATTGACTCCCTCTTACTCTTTAAATAATTAATGGCATATTATTTTTTAAATTGCATGTAAATGTAGTTTTCAACTTTCACATTTTTAAAATTTTGTGTTTCATATTTTTTCTCCCTTCCTCCTTTGCTTCCCCCCTCCCAAGACAGCAAGCGATCCGACATAGGTTATATATGTTACAATCATTTTTAACATATGGCCATTTAAGTCATATTGGGAAAAACTCATAACAAAAGGGAAAAACCAGGAAAAAGAAAACAAAACAAATAAGGTAAAAAGTAATTTTTGATCCACTTTAAATGTCCATAGTTTTTTTTTCTCTAGATGCTGGTGGCATCTTTTAATCTGAAATTCATTAGAATTATCTTGGATTGTTATATTGCTGAGATCTAAGTCTATCATAGTTAATCATCACACAATCTTTCTGTTGTTGTGTTTAATATTCTCCAGGTTTTGCTCACTTCACTCAGCATCAATTTATGTAGTCTTTCGAGGGTTTTCTGAATTCGGACTGATCACCATTTGTTATAGAACAATAGTTTTCATATACCATATCTTATTCAGCTATTCCCCAACTGATGGTTGTGGACTCAATTTCCAATTCTTTGCCACCACAGAAAGATGCTGCAAACATTTTTGTACATGTGTATTATTTTCCCTCTTTTATGATCTCTTTGGGATATAGACACATCAGTAGCACTGATATTTCAAAGGGTATGCACAGTTTTATAGCCCATGGAAATATTTTCAAATTGCTCTCCAGAATAGCTGGATCAGTTCACAATTCTACCAACAATGCAGTAGTTTCCCAATTTTCCTGTATCAACTACCATATTTATCATCTTTTCCTGTCATCTTAGCCAATTTGATAAGTGTGAGTTGAAAGCTCAGAGTTGTTTTAATTTTCAATTCTCTAATACTGATTTAGAGCATCTTTTTTTATATGACCATAAATGACTTTAATTTCCTCATCTGAAAATTGTCCATATTCCTTGACCATTTGCCAATTAAGGATCCCTCTGACTTTTCCTTTCAAATAGAGAAATAGTTTGGACAAGAAAAAAGGCATTATTCCAAGTGAATTTTTTCCCCCTTATTACTGAATTGAAGTTGGGGAATCCATTTTAATGTGGTTTGTTGGGGAACAGTCATTTTATTATTTTCTTCCTTAATTAATATGTAAAGACAGTGATTATAGAAGATAACTTATTTGTGATGGCAATGCTGCAGCACAAGAACCTATTACCCAAGTTCTTCTCAAACTTCCATTTAGCTGTCTCACCCAATGCAGCAAAAGATACACATATAGTTTTTAGAAAGAATTACAGATAAGGATCTTTGGACTTTTTTATATCATGAAGATTCCAAAGACTTCAGGAACAGACTAAATGTTTCTCAGTAATGTATTTTAGGGGAGGTATGATATTGAAAATATGATATTTGTAATAAAACCTTCAAAGTGATAACAGATCAAAGACAAATCAAAAAATAATTTAAAGTAATCCCCTGTTATAAAATAACAATATTTTTACAGTGAAGTATAATAACATTCATGATTAAAGACAAATTTGTACTATTTTTTTTCTCCTGCAGAATTTTTTTTTGTTTTCTTTGTATGATCATCTGTAGTTCATGCTGTTTGATATGAGTGACTGCAAATTAAAATAATTAATTCAATATATTGCTAGTGAATAATTTATTGTATTTATGTAACATTACTTTCAGGCATTCAAAAGCATAAAATAAAATTAAAAATTTTAAATTGTTGTTAAGGAGAATAGTTTTAAATTTGAGTATGCATGTGTGTGTTATACAAGCCAAGAAGCATAAGTATTAGAATAGGGGTAGAAAGGAGGAGGACAAGGCATTGTTTCAAGGAAAAGACAGAACAAAACAGAAGATAACATCAAAATATGGTAACAAGAAATTCAATCATTTGAAATGTCCACATAATTAGCTGATTTCTTATATTTTACACCCTTACATTTAGTGAGGAAGGTATTGTCAGTTCCTATTATCTGACCTTGGCTACTACATGTCTTTTACTTCAAATAGCATATAAATGCTATTTTCTTTATAATTTCACAAATGTACTTATGTGTATCACTTCATGTTATTGGTGATGCCAGTCTTTGTTAAAAAGAAATAACAAGCAAGCTTCCTAACCTTATAATAACTTATGTTCCTAAATTATATTTTAAAGTGATAAAATTATGTACCCAAGTGTATTATTAAATACAAAACTTCAAAACTTTCTAAGAGATGCATTCAATGTATTTTAAATTAACAAAAATTACTGTATTTTTGGCCCATACTCAGTTTTCAAAAGACCATAACATTATTTTTAAAACACATTTTTTTCTTATGGAAGACAAAGAAAATAGAATGTTATTTATTCAAGGAACTTGGAAAAGAATTTAATTTTAGAGTATCCCAGAATTTAAAAAATAGTATTTAAAACTATATTTTGGGCTGAACAATGTTTCCTTTCAATTTCACGTATTTCATATTATCTAAATGGATTTTTATAAAGGATAAGAAGTGTGAGGGGGAGAGGGGGAAGCTCATGGCCTTACATAAAACAGGAGTGGCCGAAGTTTTTTTTCTTTCAGAAATACTCTTATCTATTATTTCCAGTGGCCGCATTTAACCTGAGACATAATAATTTAGGAAAGTAAAATGGGCCAGTGAGTAGTTACTGATCATTCTCTGAATAATTTAGAATTAAGTGCATAGTGATGAAAAAGTAAAGTAGTTCAGGTTTCAAACCAGCAGATCTCAAAGTTTTGAGGACAGTCTCCTGAGTTTTCTTTTGTGATTGGTATAGAGAACAGGTTTTATCTAAAATGTCAACTGTATTGACTTATGCAGTTATTATTTTTAGCATGTAAGATTTTTGATGCTCAGGGGAAAAAAAACGCAAAAAACCTTGATCATGTTCATTTCTTTGACCTAGTATTGTGGTTTACTTTTTGTAAAAATTTACAGTATAATTCACATTATTTTTTTAAAAAGTAAACAAACCTAAAAAATAATCACATAATTATATGCCTAGAGCCATGTCACATATGCTCAAATTCTGTAACAGTTTTAGGATCGGTGACATCCATGAAGGATTGATGTAATGGAGGAGTTTTGGCAATTCAGTAGGTGTTGTATAAGGGAAGATTCCTTAGTTATTCCTGTCTCTGCTTACTCTGCAGCTATTCCTGTCTTTCCTACTGACTCATTCAGTGTGACCTTGGAAAAGTCACATAAACTGTAGATACCTAAAGTCCTAAATCTCCATAACAGGCAGAATTATTGGAAAATAAATGACAATGTTATCCATCGAGTGTTTTGAGATAATGTAAAAAAGACCCTATGCTGACACAAAATCTCATTTTCACACTGAACAGTATTCTAGCTTTTGTGATTAGAATTTAACTTCATCCATGTATAGAATAGGAAACTATTCATACATAAATATTGACACCTATATGTCACACTTAGAAAAATCTTGTCAGCCTAAATTGAACTTGTATATATTTCATCACTTCATGATTTCACACACCTTTTTAGATTAGCTTTGGGCTAATAAAATCTTTCAATTATTACACCAAATTGGAAAATGAAACTGCTCAAAATATGGCTTTTCTTATTGTTTCCTTAAACTTCAGAGCAATTCTTTTTATTGGCCCATGTCTCCCCCTATTTAAGGCCATAGTTCAATTCAATTTAACTATGCTTTCATATTGATTTTCTGTCATTGTGGATTTCATTCATTCACATATACATACATAGACAACACACACACACACACACACACACACACACACACACACACAATGTTTATGCTTTTAGATTATTAGCCAAAGGATTTTAAATCACTAAATATGTAAAAGATATTAGAAGGCATGGAAATTTAAAGTATTGCATATTGATGAAAAGAATGCTGGAATGTAGATAATCCTTTTTGTTCTTTTGTGTTAGAAAAATAAACAAAAGGTCCTTTTTTGATGAAAGAAAATTAATTGTAAAATTGATGGTTAGGGTTCTATGATGATAATGTTTAGTAAGAAAAAAATTTGATACCTTCTCAACATATTTTCTTAGGCTGTTTATGTTTTATATAAATTGTATCAAAGTTAAGGTTTCAAAAATCAGCCCAAAGCTAGCTGCGTAGAATTTAGAGTCAGATTTGATATGCAGATATTTATTAAGCACTATAGTATTAAACATTAATGCATAGCTTTAAGCACGATAATACATTTTGTTACCATGTTCATTACAAAATTGAGGTGAAGTGATGCCGAAGCAGTTGGATGCTAACATGGAAATCGACTAATCTTCTTTAAAGCACTTCTCTAAAAGCACACTTTTTTCAAGCATTCATTTTCTTTTTGTAGGTTTCATCTATTTTATGGTTTTATATAAAAAAGGCCCTCCAGAAATACAAACCAACTAATACAACTCCAATTTCTATGCTGCTAAAAAGAGCTGGCAACTCAAAAGCTGGGGAAACTCAAAGGACACTTTGAGATTCAAAGGTAGAACCTCATGTCAGTGTAATAAATAGCTGCCACTAGGGAGATAAGAATGAATATCCATGCATTTTATCCATCAAGATTCTACCCAATGTCATAGAGGCTGTCATCTCTCCATTTCTCTGTGGGGCCACACTAACTGACAGCTGTGCTTAAGAACTGGACCCTCTACCATGATAAATATATCCCTGTAGCAGAATTCTATGAATATACATGTTACAGTGAAACTTGCTGCACAATGGATTCTCTTGCTCTGGGTCAACCCCTCCACGTGGCAAACACTTGTATTGGTACCATATTTTCCACCTGAGACCTTAGAATGCTGAAATCTAGTTTTTCTGTGATTTCAATGGTAAGCAGATCATACCATATTATAAATAGTTAATTCCAAGAACTAATGGCTATACATTTTTACTACACATCATTAAAGCTTGGTAAATGCTGGACAATAGCTAAAGCACCAAAACAGAAAAAGCCTTCAGCTCATTTTGGACATGGACAAATTGAGGCAAACAGGGTTAAATGACTTGTTCAGAGTCATACAGCTTGCAAGTATTTGAAAGCAAATTTGAACTCAGGAAGATGAGTCTTCATAATTCCAAGCTTAATGCTCTATCTCCTGTTCTACCTAGAAGCATAATTTGATGAAAGATGTGGAATGAAACCTATTTTTTGCAAGTGGTATGTCAGTTCTGTTTCATTAAGTTTTTATTTCTTATTATTATTTCAGTTTTTGCAGGTAAGCTTGTTCTCATGGTGGTGATGCTAGTAAGGTCACAGATGTTATAGTCATCTGTAAACCAATGTGATATCATACTACTGGACTGTCATCAGTCATCTTCGGAGTAGTAATACAAACTGACTTTGATAATATTTCAGATAGGATTAAAGTTCTGTTCTATTGTACCGATCTTGCCTTATGGCATTCTACTGCATTGCCAATTAAATTAAGCACTTTTTCACTTTCTTTGCCCTATTTTTAAAGGTGCTAGGGAAAGGTTAAAAAAAGAGATTGAAAAGTGACAAAAAGCTAAACAATAAAAATCAGCAAATGGTAAAGAATAAAGGAAGCAAACAAACCCTGCATAATTCCTCTGGTGGTTTAAAAAATTGGCTCAAATAATGTTGTTTTCTTCCCTTTTCCTAACTACTATGCTATTTTGCATTCTATTTATACTTTTGCTTGAACTGGATGTTGTACTATGACTTATGAAGATTAAATTGATTCCAATACATGGATTTCTATGCACTGTATGTGGGTCCCAGAGATATAAAAGAAAGCATTCAGCTGATGAATAGAATCCTTTGTTTCTAGAACTGAATACTGCAGAGCCTCCATTTAATTTCAATGTAGTGACAACTTAAGAAAATAAGTCTGAAATTATGATGTGAAATGGAAGCTAAACAGAAAAACAACTTAAACAAAACCATTTAATGTGTAGGGTGGAACAATAACAAAATCTGGGAGGGAAATTGCTCATTTCCAAGAAACAGTCTCAGAGCTACAGGAAACCTAAGCCTGGGAGCTATAGTTCTTATCTGGAAGATCCTGTACCTATCCAAAAGACAGTTATTAAGTATTAGCTGCAGGTGAGAATACACTAGGCACTGTACACAGCAAATTAGCAGCTTAATCTTTGGGTCTTAAATCCAAAAATTCGTAGCATCAATAAACAGCATATGTGTAGAACATAGGACTAACAACACAAATACTGAGTTAAATGCATGAATTAAAAACATATGACAGTAACAAAATGCACCAACAGAAGGGATGCCTGCATTTTGAGAACTGAGACTTATCAGGGTTAGAAGTGACAAGTTTAAATAGGATGGTTAGCAAGAGTAATTGATAATATCTCAGTCTGCGAAGGCTTCACAAAATAAGAAGTCCTAATATGCTTAAGCTTTTAAAGTTGATGAAATAAAAAATTCATATATTTTTAATAGTTCTGCAGCAAATCTCAATAATGAGCTTTAAATCAACTTGGATAAAGAATATTTTACTTTAAATCAGCTTGGATAAAGAATATTTTACTTTAAAACAATTTGTATTATGTATCGATTGGGCCAAATATTTCTTTTCTATATCAAAAGTGGGCCTTCCATAACTTTGTTTTGTATCAGTGCTGGAAAATGAGTTCTTGTATACTAATTGTAAATTATGCAGAGATAGGAGTTGGAAGCATAATATCTTCCAAAGCTCCTATAAATTGAAGCATTGATGAAACAGCATAGCGATTTCTTAAGTTTTGAAAATACCTGATGGATATAGTGCTAGATATGAGGGACATAATGATGAAAAAAAAAACTGTCTCTGTCTCTACACATGTTATGAAGAGCAAGAGAGACAAACAGATATAGAGATAAACAGAGTCAAAGAAAAGGGAGTGATACAAATGAAGATAGTCAAAGAAAGAAGGAAAGAGATTTTAAAACATGTTTCATTCATTTTATAAAGTAAATGGAATAGTTTAATATTGAATTATTGTATAACACAAAATCAAATAATTAAAATACTAGTTTTGGGAAAAGGACTAATCTTGTGATTCCAAAAATAGGGTATGAAATGTGTCCATGGTTAGAAAGAGAGAGACATAAATTGCTAAACCTTTGAGTACATACCACACAATTAGATATAATTGAAAGTGGTGTTTATTTTTTAGTGAAGAAAACATTACTGAATGAAAAGACATATTTTAGTTATCTATTTCTAGAATATGCCCAGATATAATATTATCCTGATGGCTTATCTCATAAAATTTTGCCCTTGACCCTACTGCTCCCAACAAGCAAAACACAAAATAGGGAGACATCTGGTTGCTAAAGGTACTTATCTTTAGCAAAGTAAATGTGGAAGATGCACACTGCAGCATGCAAATGGAAGAGGGCTACCTTAGAGATCACCAGATCTTCCAGTTGACCTTCTTTGGATTGACTGATTCATGGTCATTCAAAGGAATTTGGGTTAACTATATCTAAATTGAAAAAAAAAGTGAATAAAGACTGTTGATGTGTAGAATTTGCCTGGGGAAATCCATAGAGCTGATCTATCAGTACAAATATCTTTATCGGAGATTATACACAGATAATTAATGGAACAGTAAGAAACAGACTAGATCATTTAGGGAATTTTTCAGTGCTTTTAATGACCCTAGACTTTTCACTGAAATAAAAGTCTATTTTAAAAAAAAATCAGTGTTCTTCAGTATGCTGACTGTTTCAAATGTCATGGTCTTTGAAGAATGATAGTTATGGGTCAGTCAAAGAGTAATATAAGGGTCCGTGGAGGCATGAGTAGAATGCATCATATTACCTACAAGGACAAAAGGAGTAAAATATACCATTAAGAAGATGGATGAACAGAAAAAAGAGGTGAGCTGGTCACATAGTAGAAGTGACAGGTAATGGATGGACAGAGTGTGTGTTCCATTTGTTATATATATATATAATGTCAAAAATCTAGAAGACATCCCCCCCCAGCAATTGTGGGGGGACATTTGAGTCCCTGTGGTGAATTTACAAAGGGACAAAGACACAAGTTGCAGGCTTGAACAGCATGTCATCTGAGTATTGGATGAATCAAAAAGCCTCTGAATTATAGTGAGTCAAACAATTTTTTATATCACCTACACAATGAAATCATATCACTTTTCATGATCTTATTGCATGAAGAAGAGGGATATTGTTTGTGAACTTACCCTGCAAGATTGCATCAGTTTGGGCACTCACACCTCGATCAGGATCCTCTGTACTCTCTGCCTCTTTGATTGGAAAGCTAGAAGGCAGAGCAAAGAACTCATCCTCAAACCTCCTCCAGCTCTACTCCTTTCATAGTATTCTCACCCACATCAATCTCCTCATCCCTCTCTTTTTCAACTTTTTTTCTGTCTTACCCTGTTATATTGTAAGTTCCTTGAGAACAAGGACTTTCTTTTTTCATATTTATATCCCTAGCTTTTAATGGATGGACACATCCATTAATGTGCCTATCACACAGTTGCTACTTCTTAAATGTTTATTGACTGATTGAATATATAATGGTAACAGTAATGATAAGAATAATAACATAGTATTTTAAGATTTTCAGAGTATTTTATATATGTGCTCATTTGATTCAGAAAAATTGTAAGATTGGTGTTATTATCCACATTTTATATATGAGGAAACTAGTGTTTAGAGAAATTAAGATCTAGGAACTGCTTTAGTCAGAATTCAAAGTCAAGCCTTCCTGATTTTAAGCCTCCCACTATCTTTAATGCCACCTAGTTGCACAAAAAAAAAGAAAGAAAAAGAAAAAGGAAATTCCAGGGGGCGGAGCCAAGATGGCGGAGTGAAAAGGTGACTCTCTGCCTCTCCTCCGATCTTCTCTCAAATCAACAATAATATAAGCCTCTGAACTGATCTTCAAGTCAATGAACTCAGAAATATTTGGACACTGCTTTCTGGAGAACTTCATATCAGGTTAGTCTGACTTGGACAGAGAGATAAATAGACGACTCCTGTGTAGGCCGGAAGTGAGGGTGGGACTCAGCTCAGCTCATCTTGGCAGAAATTCCAAACTCCAAACTCCAAATTCCAAACACCTGGAGTTTATCTGAGGCACTAGGCACACTCTGCCCTGATTGGGGACAGGTGTTCTGGCAGACTTGCCTTGTTTAAGGAGTAATTGGGACTTAGTCCTAGCCCCCACCAACCCAGCACCTTAAGTTAATTCGCCAAAGTGCCCCAGGGCAAAGCTTTTCAGCCGCCATTTTCCCTACCTTAAAGAGATATCCATGCTGTCTAAAAAAAAAGGAAGAAGCAAAAGAGAGCTCTCACCATAGACAGCTTTTATCAAGGCAAAGAAGCGTTGACCCCAGACCCTGAGGTTCCTTTAGACAAAATACCAGAAGAAGGTATTAAAGACCATCCCTGGTCACTTTTTCAAAAGGCCTTTCTGAAAGAATGCATAAAGAACCTCAAAAAAGAGCTGGAGGATAAATGGGAAAATAAACTGAAATCAATGCAATAAGGATACAATATCTTGCAAGAAGGATATGATGCCCTGCAAAAGAGATATGAAAAAGACACCAATTTATTGAAAAATAAAATTAGTGAAGTGGAAAAAGAGTGCAATGAATAAATTGGCCAGTTACAAAAGGAGCTTAAAAAGGTAACTGAAGAAAACAACACTTTAGAAATAAGAATTGAACAAATGCAAATGAATGACTGAATAAGACTTCAAGAATCAAACAAAAACAAAAAAATGAAAAATTAGAAGAAAATATGAAATATCTCCTAGGAAAAATAACTGACTTGGAAAATAGATCTAGGAGAGATAATCTAAGGATTATTGGACTTCTGAAAGCCATGATGAAAAAAAGAATCTAAACACTATCTTCCAGGAAATCCTGAAAGAAAACTGCCTGGAGATTGTAGAATCAAAGAGCAAAATCACCATTGAAAGAATTCACCGATCACCTCCTGAAAGAGACCCCAAAATTAAGACCCCAAGGAATATCGTGGCTAAATTTCAGGACTATAGCACCAAGGAACAGATTCTGCTAGCAGCTAGAAAGAAACAATTCAAATTCCTAGGACCAATAATTAGAATCACACAGGATCTGTCAGCCTCCACACTGAAGGATCGAAGGGCCTGGAACCAGATATTCTGAAGGGCAAAGGAACTTGGATTACAACCAAGAATAACCTATCCAGGTAGAATGAGCATTATCCTCCAGGGAAGAAGATGGTCATTCACTGATATAGGTGAATTTCACCTATTTCTAATGAAAGAAAAAGAAAAAGAAAGAAAAGGAAAAAAAAAACAGTATTATAAAGGGCACTACTGTTTGGAGGAAACACAATTTTTTGCATCAAATATCCCAGCAAAAGGGCTAATATCAAAGTGAATATTAGAATGAATAGACTTATATGACTAAGAGCTATATTCAATAAATGATCAAAAGATATTAGCAATAAGATCAGCTAAAAAGCAGTTAAGATAGTTTAAAAGGTGATGGGGCACAAACTAGAAAAGGAAGAGTTGTTAGAAGATGCTATGAAGAGAGAAATAAGATTTGGCAGTCTTTGAAGAAAGTTGTGTGGGAGTGGGGAGGGGGAGGTAGGATAGGCAAACCATAAGTGAGAAATGTTGCTTATGCCACCAGACACAATATATGTGTTGATTTATTTTGCTGATTTTTATTTAAATCTTTTTTTTCTAATTCAAGAAATATTTATTAGTTGAAGACAAAATATTTTTTAATTACCTTAGGGCAGAATTAGATTAATCTTCTTAACTACTAATTTGAGAGGACCAACTAGTAGGACATTTGATAAGGCTTTTAAATTTTTTCTTTTGATTTTCAACTAAATCATGCCTGAAGAAAATCTAATCAGATCATGGTATTGTTGGAAGTAATAAAATGTAAATTTATCACATTATTTTTTCAATATGCATAATGGACTCTTTTTTTACCTTTCAAGCAAGATAATGCTAGTTGTACTTCATTGAAGAAATGGAGAAAATAATACCCTTTAACTTGTTGCTTATACTTTTAGGAGCTGGAGGGGAGCAAAAAGATTGTTTGCCCATGTCATATTCCTATTTCTCATCTCTGGTTCTTGAGCTTGCCTGCCACCACTAATGAAGGCATCTCTTCAGTTAGCATAGCAGTCTGGGACTCTTTCATTTTGTCATTAATTTCCCAGAAACGGCTGAATATTTCACATTCTCTCCACATCTGGACTTCTCACTTATTTTAAGTCCTCAATAATACTAAATTAGCACATCAATTAAAAGGTAATTTATATTAATGAAAAGAATATCAAAATATCATAATAGAGTTTGGAACCCAGAATTTTATTTGCTTAGTTTTTTATGTTACCCTGGGGGAGAAAACCTTAAATATTATTAGTAAAAGCAGACTGTATCTTTTTTAATAAGTTATCTTTTTATCTGGAGGATTTTTTTTTCTAGGATAGTGGTTGCATTTTATTTTACATTCAAATTGTATTACTACCATGAAGGGAGGGGGCCAGAAATGATACTATTAATTATTTCATGTGTTATATGGACAGCTAGCTGGCTAAGTGGATAGAGTGCTGCTGTAGTTAGAAAAACCTGACCTCAATTCTGACCTCAAGCTACTTACTAGCTATGTGATCCCAAACAAGGTTAACCCTATTACTTAAGTTTCTTCATCTGTAAAATGAGCTGGAGAAGGAAATGGCAAACCACTCCAGTATTGTGTCCAAGAAAACCCCAAATGGGGACACAAAGTCAGACTTGAATGAAATGATTGAATAACAATGTGCTCTATGTGAAGAAATCAGTGTTCTCAAATCAGCAATCCAGTTTTATTTCAGAAGACACCAAATCATATGCCTTGCCCCCAATACCTTAGTTTTGATATTGTCTTTTTTTGAGATGGATTGCTTACTATAATATTCATTTTAATGGCAGTACTTAGGTTTTTTATGAAGTGTACATAACATTTAGGAAACTTTTGTGAAAATGTAGTTTTGAGTAAATGAGAAATTAGAAAGCTAAATTAAATTATGGCAAATACTATGTTTCAGGTACAGTATTCCTATTTACAACTGAAAGTGAAGATGTGGGATCAGAAGAATGTAGGATTTTTCAACAACTGAATAGAAGCAAAAAAAGTGTTATTACAATAATTACCTTTATTGATAAAAATAATGAGTTGCTATGCAATAGTTTATGTTTTTTTCTTGCTTATTTTCCCCTTATGTATGAAACTGAATTTTTATTGTAAATAATATCTAAACATTTTACTATCTCTTAAAAAAAAACATGAAAGAAAAAAACCAAAGTGGCAGCATGGAATGATAGATTCAAATGTACTTACTGTGTTACAGAGCAGTTATTCTTCTGCCAGGGGCAAGTTCCATATAGAAATGTGTTACCTCCTTGAGTGAGGAGAACAGAATAGGGTAGGAAAGGAACTCACTCCAGCTTATTTTAAGTGAGTTTCCCATTTTAATTAATTTTGATTGTTAACTTGGTGCCAAGCTTTGTTATTCCTATACAGCTGGGGACTTCAAGTACTGCGGTGCACTACTAAATCCTGGAGTTTCAAAGCCCCAGGACCTCTACCATAGGTATAACTCTGCTATTTCATAAACCTCAAACCTCAATGCCAGATTGTGCTACAAATGTAATAAAGAGCATGGAAGACAAGTGGTGTAATGACCTTACTAAAACACTGTCATTTTGGGAAGTAAATTGTTCTAGCAATGATAAGAATAACCACAAAAAAGGACTGAGGTTTGAACAAAACAGTTTTTTTGTCGGTGAACTCACAGACCCCTCTGGAGTTGCAGTGGTTGCTGAAATAAACTCATCCGTTTATGAGAACTGACAAAACTACAAAGAAGCAAAACCAAGAATAATTCTGTAATATAAATGTTTCCTCCCTGCAAATTTCTGCCCATTAGTTGAGAAATTCACCTCAAAAACATAAAAAGGCACACTCCTTTGATAACTCAAATAAAATTAAAGAAAAATGCATAAGAAACTATTAAATCTGAACTTCCTATTAAAAGGAAGGAAAAGTTTGTGGAGGTTTTTCCTCCCAAGCTTCTTACTGGAATACAAAGTAGAAACCTTTTATTCTTGAAAAAAATTAGACTATATCTATATTCAGATGATTTAAGCAAGCCATTTTTTCTAGAATAGCTAGAAAATTAAATTATCTTCCTAGAAGTAAGCTCCCTCATCACCTCTTTATCTTAGAAACCTTAATTTTCCTCAAAGTTCAATTCATCCAAATGGCCTCTTAAAGGAGCTGTTCCTGATCCCTCTAGCTGTTAGCTCTCTCTCCCCAAACAAATCCTCTCATTGGAAGATTAAAGGATCCTAGATTAAAAATTGAAAAGAACCTTATAAGCTGTTGTATCTAAGGCTCCAACTGTTAAATTTTCAGTGCAAACATTAACATCTCAAAAATTGACAAACACTAATCAGGGCTTATTTATTATTTTTTCGATTATCTAGAATGGTGAAGAAAATGCAATAGTAAATATTAAGCTTTAGAAAAATGTCTTATGGCATATATATAATATGCATGTGTATGCATATTATATATATATATATGCACACATATACACATACCACACACACATATAGCAGAAACAGTAGTTAAACATTTATGATCATACTATACCCTAGGTCATAGTAAATATATGAGATGGGATTTGAAATTAGGAACCAGGTCTTCATGATTGCAAGTTGAGTGCCTTTTCCTGTTCATTAGCTTACTTATCCGAGTATTTTTTTTTTCACTTCACTGCTTACTACTAGAATTTAAGATTTTGGAAGACATTGTTTTCATGTTCTCTTTGTTTTAATTGAATAACATAGTTTCTCATATATCCTTAGTACTTAATATATTCTTCTGTACAAATACTCAAATTGATGAACTCATCTCTGTCTGTGTCTCTTGGTCTCTGTCTCTCTATATCTCTGTCTGTCTTTCTGTCTGTCTGTCTGTCTATATGTATATGTATGTGCATGTTTATGTGTATATCTACCTATCTACTCACCATGTACAACTTTTGTTAGTATTCTCCCAAAAGTTCTTACTGATTCTATCTTAATGGAATTTGGAATAATTGCCTAGGTTCTACACTTTTGTTTGATAGTGTACCCTTGTTCCAGTTAAAATTTTAATTTGGATACTTGTAAATGCTTTCCATAAGTCCACACATGAAATTAATAGATAAAAAAAGGAAGACTCCCTTTTCTTCCCTCTTTATTGTCTCCCTTCTGTTTTGATAGAGAAGTTAACAACTAGTGTTAGCTTGTACTCCATTCTATTTGTACCAAACCTTGGTCTGGCAGATCAAGGTAAGCCTTTGCTTAGGGCCAGGTCTACTCACAAGTCTGTTTTGTCTAAAAATAACCTGGTTCCCAGCTGTTGTGGCAATAGACAGAAGAGAATGCATGGGAAAATGTGAAAATAGAGCTGGAGGGAACAGACAGGTGTTTAACATCAGCCAGCTTTCTGGCCCCTTGAAATCATCAATACCGCCCTCTACAGTAGCAGTTTATGATGATTGTCTTGCATATTAAAGAGAAATGAGAATGCCCTTAGGAGGAGAGTTATTCCTGGGAAATTGTGTGGGAACACCACTTAAGGTTTAGAGGGATCAGTATTTAAGGAATAGAGGTAGATTCAATGTAATTCAATTCAACAGATATTTATTGAATATAACCTTGCTAAGCATTGTTGGGAGCAAAACAAAGGTGTATGACATAATTTGTACCTTTGAGGGGAAACAGAATGAGGAAAGATACATAGACAGCAATGATGAATGACAAGAACTGTGAGGGAGATAGTCTAGCTAGAGCAGAGAATATGCATTTGACCAGACAATAAAGTTATATATTTATAGAAATCTTAAATGCTAATTTTCCATTTACACTTGATCTTATAGGCAGTAGGGAGCCATAGATTCTTGAAAACAATATCATGAAAACAGCAATTTGAATTATTTTGATATATCATCTATTGGAATTTCTGTCTTAGAGCAACTTGCTTACAATTTTTTCAATGATTATATAAAGTTAATTACCAAAACAATCTCTTTCAGGCCTACTGCACCTAGTTAAAATGAAACAGAAAATCGACAATTATCTAATTTACCTGTTTACATTGTCTAAATTCATCAAACAGAAATTAATATTAGTTCCTTTTTTGTAGCATAGAGCCAATATAATAATATTAAATCATTGTGTTATCATCTAAAAAAATCTATTAATTTTCTAGGGTAGTCTAAATCTGAATAAAATAAGACTGCTGAAAATAATGGTTATGTAATATTACTAAGCATATCTCATAGATTTAGGTAAACAAATGTAAAGTTATTGCTAATGGGTTTGTTGTGCCATCTCTTGGTTGTAGCCAGATATTATAAAAATCACTACAAATTGACTCTTAGAATATGACTTTTGCAAGAAAGGCTGCTGAGGAATGTTTACTTTTTTCTTGGAACCAGACTCTTGGGCTTTTTCTATTTTTATTGAAAATGTCTTCTGAATAATATAAACTCATATTTTATTAAAAGGATCATAGTTTAAGAATCTAGAAAGGACCTCAGCATATCAATCAACCCCTTCATTGTACAGATAAGTAAACTGAGGCCCAGTGAGCATGTTTGAGGTCACACAGTTAATGCCAAAATCAAAATTTAAGCATAGTTCCTTTGTTTGCATTAATAAGATGCTCTGTACTAAATTCAACTTGCTTCTTCACTGACATTTTTGCAACTCATATTTTTATGAACTAAATATATAGAATCTTGCCCACTGTTGTTTTATATGTAAGGGTGATTGATTGATATTAGAATGTACATTTAATATCCTTAGTAATCAAATGGCCACTCATATATAATGTAATTGATAGAGTATCTGAGGAAAATTTGATACTGTATAAGATCATGTAAATTCATATAATGACTTCATTCTAAAAGGCATTAATTCAAAGCACACATACACATATATGTATATGTGTATATCTGTACTAAATCTATATCAATATATATCTCTATATATATATATATATATATATATATATAGAGAGAGAGAGAGAGAGAGAGAGAGAGAGAGATACACTAAAGCACAAAATTCTTGAGAGGTTGGTAAAAATTAAGACCTATGGGGAAATTCAATCATATGCATTTTAATCATTTTATCCATTGTTAACAATAATGGTCTCCTCATATTTTCTGGTTTTTCCAGCTCAGCAGTTAATCTTTCCTAAAACAAATTGATTCTTTCAGCCAAATTTAGGGGAAAGCTAGAGTTAAGGGAAAGAAAGGAAAAGGAGATGAAAACAAAAGAGACAGTAATGTCAGATTTGGAACACAAAGTAACTGAATTGTGAAGTGGCATTTTTATACCACACTATTATATTTCTTTGTTGTCAGTTAATCTCATTGCCTATATGTTCAAATACCAATGACTGTGGATAACTTTATTTTTAAAAGTTTTATATTGTTATATTGATAAGTTCTCCCCTTTTTGATTAAGTCAAATATGTAGTTGACTGCCTAAACTTCATTCAGAAGAGCAGATGCTTCCCCCCTCCTTGTGGGTTGCTGCATTAAAAGGGCTGTCTGGAGTCTTTAATTTCTTGATATCAAAGGATTCTCACCTCTGCTGGGGGCTGAAAGAATGATTGAAAGTAAAAGGAATTAGTCTACCTTGAGAGCAAAAAGGACCAATATGTGGCCAGTGTGAATCACTGGATAGATATTTATAAGAATGCTTTAAGTAAAGGATTCAAAGTAAAGCTTAATTGATTTTTGGAGACAAAAATCTACTAATTTGATTGGATACCTAGGGGGAAAATATTTGGCACTCAAAAATATTAAGCAGCATTTCTTTTTATTTTCTCTCTTCTTTAATCAAATAGATTTTCTTCCCACCTGTATTTCCAAGCATTTATTCCTTTTGGATTATATATTGCTC
This sequence comes from Myrmecobius fasciatus, assembly GCA_023553655.1. Classification (NCBI taxonomy): domain Eukaryota; kingdom Metazoa; phylum Chordata; class Mammalia; order Dasyuromorphia; family Myrmecobiidae; genus Myrmecobius; species Myrmecobius fasciatus. The sequence goes on from JAJPUD010002592.1 coordinate 257,654, forward strand.
TTTTACATATGGCCCAATTTATTTTTTATTAGTCTCAATTAGGTCTTCTTGCCAATTTATTTGAAGTAATGTTATCAACACTACATGTGATTTTCTACACATCTCCAAGATGTACATAACATTTCAAACATTTCTACACTAAGGTTTTAACTTGTCCTTATAACTCAGTCACTTTAATCCTCAGATTAACCTGGCTTCAGTTCTATGGATCTTGTCTTTAAAGTGTTGCAGTGTCTTTATGCAGGCTAATGAAAAGAGCTGCACACAGGACTCCAATTAGGGTCTCACCCTTATAAAACACAAAGCTGCATTGATTCAGTTTATCTCTTCCACACACATGGAGGTTACATACATATTCACTGTCTATGTTGACTAGCTCTCCTATTGAGAACATGATCAGAGTATTGTCTGTAATAGTTTTCCTACAGAAATTGTGCCCATTTGTGTCTTGGAGTATCCATCCATACTTAATATAGGATATAACTATAGTCATTACCAAATCAATTTTTTATTTTTTCCTACATTGCAATCTGTGACCGTTTTGACTAGAGATCCTGGGATAATGATGTTTAACCATAGTCTGTTTTTGACAATTCTTCAATTCATTTACCACAAGAGAAAGGGAAAAACCAAAAACCAAATAACAGCAAACTTTCTTCAAACAAGACTAAACCAATCTAGCATGGAAAAAAATTAATTACTTTGATGAAACAGATATTAATGAGAAAAATATCAAGTTTCTTTAAATTCCAGAAATGGAATTAAAAGTATTCAGAAATATTGTCCCACTAAGAAATATTACCAGAAATTTGTCATACCTCATCGAGTGCTTTGTATGAAGTGCATTATGACATTGGGTTTAGATTCATGGAACTAGGAAGACCTGGGTTTAAGGCCTATCTCTGCCACATACTGTTTGTGTGATTTCTCAACTCCAAGTCATTTAACTTTTTATCAGTTCCCTAAGAAAATATCTAAGCCTTTAAATTGTAGAGAACATGCCAGAGTTTAGGGCATTAGTGGGAGGGTAAAGCTATGATCCTTATATGTGGTCATTACTAATGGTGATTATGACTTGGGATTATTTCTTAGGTTGTTATTCACCCTCTCCTCCAATTAGGAGACAATATAATTTAGCATTACAAAAACAATTAAGCAAAGTAATTTGACATCAAAGTGAAGGCTCCCAGAATGCCTTCTCTTGGTTCTATATAAAGATCTCATTGTAGATAAAGAAGATGAAGGGACCTAATTTCAAAGTATATATGTTTTCCAAACAATTTAAATTAGGAATCCTACCTAAAATTATATTCAGGGCTGGCTGAAAATTATAATCTTCTAATAAAGTCCTTTATATATTTTCTTTTTGAATTACAGATTTAATCTAACATTGAGACATCAACTTAACTTTTATTTATCCATTTACTTGGAATAAGTTGATCTTGCTTTCATGTTAAAAGAAAAAAGAGAAATATTGGGAAATCCTTTGAAGTAGTCTGGTATGTTGCCTGCATATGTCACTCTTGAATATGAAGAAATAAGGGGAAATTAAAAACTTTTATGGTTGTGTCAAGGACCACTACTCAGCTATCCTTTCTTAGGAGCAGCTAGGTGGTATAGTAAATAGAATGAAAAAGAAAACCTAAATTCAAATTAGATCTCTGATACTTAAGACCTGTGTTATCTTGAGCATATTACCTTCTGTCTGCCTCAGTTTCCTCAATTAATAAATAGCACCTACTTATTGTGAGGAGAAATTATCTGTAAAGCTCTTAGCACAGTGCCTAATACATAGTAAATAATAAATACTTGTTTCCTTTTTTCTTTATTCCTTCTAGTGATAAAAATGACTGACCCCAAACAAAGAAGGAATTATAAAGGAATGTCTTCTTAGCTTATAAGGATCTATATAGTTGTCATACCCAGGGCAAGGGTACTTCCTGATGAATTTGAGTTTGGTTCTGGTTCAGTTGAGTGCCAAGACTTTCCTTTGCTGTCCTATTATTTCACAGAGATAATCCTTAAATGGTGGAATATGTAGCCTGTGTAGATTTATTATTGTTTATCCTTTGTTCTTGAAGAGGACCAATGACTATGAAGGTGATATTTTGACTTGGTCATATATTGGATTTAATTTAAGCAGAGTTGTTCAAAGTCAACAACCTCATTCTCTCCCTTACAGTCAAATCTTTCCCATTGAAAAAGGAGGAGTAATGCTTTGTTGGAGGGTTAGCTATATGGGAAGTATTAATTTTCATAAAGCTAAAAGTTCTGTCTTTCCTCAGCCTAAAGTTTTCTGCTTTGAAATTCTATCTACTCCACAAATTGTTCAAGCCCAGTTATTATGTACAGGTCTTGCTGTGTTCTACCACAGGAAAAAAAATCATAATCTCTGCATATTTTTAAATATAAATCTTCTGTTTCTTCATCTCTCTGAAATATTTAGCATTGTTGACTAAATATCTTCTTCTCTTGCTTCAGAGACACCATTTTCTTCTGTTTCTTTTTTTCTTTTCTCTAACGTATTTTCATCCTCTATTATCCTTAAGGTGGTTTTCCCTTAAGTGGCTGTATTTATCCTTTTTTTCAATTTCTCTTTTTACTCTAGAAAAAGTATTAATACTCACACACACACACACACACACATATATAATATTTAAATTGTTTTTGTCCATTTCCATTACATGTACATTCTTCAGCAGGAACAAGAGGGTAAAAAAAGTGTGGTAACCAATAAGCCAACCTCTATATCTGAAAGAATGGGTGTCAAGTCTTGTTTATGATTTGTTCTGATTTTGCACCTGAGCAAATCATTTAACTTCTCAGTGCCTCAGGCAATTTTCTAAGATGATAAAATAGAGACCAGCAGCTTATTTGCATTGCTAGAAGGATTTTCGTCACTTGGAGTTTACTTCAGTATCTGAAGTAAAATCACAAATGCAATCCAAAACAGTCATTCTTATGAAAAATTGTTTCAAATGAAAGTCTAAATTAACTGTAAACAATAAGGGAACATCTCAGTAAGTATAGGACTAGACATTGAGTCCAAAGCATTTCTCATGTCTACTTCCACAGGCTCACAATCATCATCTCATCCCAAGTATTGTTATAGTCATCATCCTTATCAACCACTTGAACTAGTACAATAGTTTTTTTTTGTTGCCATTTATCACTATAGATTCTATTTTTCCCCTCTTCTGTCAATTATTTCTTTTGTGTAGGTCATCCATTCTCCTTTTACAGCTCTTATTCTTATTGCTTTGCTTCCAGAAAACCTAAACCTAAGGCAAAAAACAAAATAAACAAACAACAACAACAATAACAAAAAACTAATAAGGAAATACCATCTATTAACATATTCCCTGTTGTCATGTCTATGTATGCCTAGTATCTTTAACTGAATTATCTCCCTCTTGAAATTTTGAAATTTTTTCCTCTCTTATTTTCCCCTCTCTTATTTTCCCCAATTCTTCACTCTCCCCCATTTAATAGTTGTTTTCTTTGGAAAGGGTAATCAAAGACATGTCACTTAATTTCTTTATATATTGGGAAATTTATCTTTTGACTTTCACCTATAGTGACTTCTGGATAGCTGGAACTGACCTCCAGCTAAATGCTGGACTCTTTCCTTCAGGCTTAGTGGATTGCCCCATAGCCACATGAAACTTCTTATTCCCTTTGTTTGTCAGTTGTCTGGTTGATCTCTTTTGTAGGAGAAAGCCTTACTACTGGAGCAACCTCAGCAAACTTTTGCCATTTGGATTTATTTCCAAAGCACTGGGGTAGAGTTGAGTCCTGTGACAAACTTGTAGGCAATTTTGTGCAGACTTGGTGCTGAAGTGTGGTGTATGGTAGATGAAGAGATGCTGAGTGAGCACATTAGGGGAATCTTGAACTTCTCTGTTATTCTGAGTTCCATCCTGTGACAACAGCAAGAATTCTTTTATTGCTTGTATATAATTTTCATTTTGGAGGCATTTAAGAAGCTATGAGGATCAGAGAAAATTTTCATCCTCTGCCTCTTTTTGATCATGTCTGCTATAGCCTTATGATGAATCTTTTTTTCTCCAATCTTTAAAGATAAAGAATAATCTCCACAAAGATCTGGACATGTTCCTCTTCTGCTTAGAAGTCATACCCTTGATTGATCTTAAGTACAATTCAAACTTTTCTTCTGACAGCAAAGGACCTTTACATTTGGCATAATCCTATCTTTTCAGTCTTATTTCATACTATTTTTACGTTATAGCTAAACTTGGATTAGTTTCCCTTTCTTAATTATTTATTTCTCTTTCTAGCTTTCATGTTTTTGCTTATGATTTAAATGCCTAGATAGTTTTGTCCTCTTTTTTTCATTCATGCCTCTTTAATGACAATCATTTCAAATGGCAATTCAGTGAAGCTCTTGCTGTCCTGAGTTGCTAATGACCATCATCTATAAATCTTAGATAGTTCTTGATTTTATACCTTTCTAATGTACTTGCCATGGAATGTTGAAGGTAATATTTACCCCTTGCTGTATTGTAAGTTCTAAGAGGATATTGATGGTTTTTAAATTTTATTCTTCTCCAACATTTATCACATTGATCACTACATAATACATGTTTACATTTTGGAACATTTTTCTCTTTTTATTTAAAAATTCTTCCCCTTTTTATTGCTTTCTTTTTTCCGGGTAATACATGTACATTATTTAAATACATATTTCTTTATGAGGCATGTTGGAAGAGAAAAATCAAAACAAAACAGAAAAACCATGAGAGAAAAAAAAAACATTTAAAAAATGAATATAGCATGTGTTGATTTACATTCAGTCTCCATAGTTCCCTCTCTGGATGCCCATGGCATTTTCTTTCTTTTTAAAGGGAGATGATTTCTTTTTTTTTTAATTTTCAAAACTTATGCATAGGTAATTTTCAACATTCATCCTTGCAAAATCTTGTGTTTCAATTTTTTTTCTCCCTCCCTTCCTCCTACCCTCTCTCCTAGACAGCAAGTAATCCAATATAAGTTAAACATGTGCAATTCTTCTATACATATTTCCATAATTATGCTGCACATGAAAAATCAGAGCAAAAAGAAGAGAATAAGAAAGAAAACAAATTACAAGCAAACAACAACAAAAAAAGTGAAAATATGATGTTGTAATCCACACTCAATTCCCACAGTCCTCTCTGAGTACAGATGTCTCTCTTTATCACAAGGCCATTGGAACTGGCCTAAATCACCTCAATGTTGAAAAGCATCACATTAGGAAGAATTTGAATGAATTGTTATTGGATAAATGATTTTAATTTATATATGTTTGGCTGATCTGAACTTGACTATTAATCCAATTTATATAGAAATTACCTACATTGAAAAACACATTTTTAATTTTGTTTTTTATAATGGTTCCAGATAGATTGTTCCACAGTTTAAATATCTTAAAGTGTCCAAGAAGGGCTTTTTTGGTATGATATTAAATTTACATCCCCTTTCCTTCAATATGAAACTATAATATTCAGGTCTTCTCCCAGTGTCCATGTGGAATAAGTATCAATTAAAACCATCAGTCCCATAGTATCCTTTAACATTTCTATAGAACACTATTGCATTATTCTTCATTTATTTTTCTTACACTGAACAAATCTAAATTTTTCAATATCCTTTATAGGTCTTGGCTTCAAGATCTCTGATAATTCTCATTTCTTTTCTGTACACTTCATTTTGGGTCCTCTTTGTCCTTTTTGTCCTTCAGAAAATTTTAATGCATATTTTAAATGCATCATCATCACTAGGATTAAACTGGTATCTTGGTAAATGCCTATTTTATATAATAATTTCCAGCTGCCTCCTTTTTCAACTTTCATTTGTATTCAAAATATATATCAAGCAAGTCTTGAATTTGCCATTAATATAAGGATTAAGTGCTGATTTGGCATGCTTATCATATGTTGGCTACTGCTCTGCAAGGGTTACCAGCTGGACTCTGGAGTGAATTTGTTTAATGGCTGTTCCATAGGACTTTCTCTTAAAAATAAATAAATAAAAGCACAGGTATTTGCCAAAAAATTGCAAGAATTTTTCATTTCCATTGTTATTATTCAAGTCCTTTCTATGAAAAAATAGCCTCCTATCATTAAAAACAACAACTGCACATTTCAATCACAACATTTATACTAACACTATCAATGAAATCCATTATTACAAAGATGCAGAGTCTCAGCTTTAGTTTTCTTAAGAATAAAATTTTTAATTAAAAAAATTAATGTTGAATTCATAGTATTTGGCAGAAGAAAACAAAAAGCTATATTAGGAGGGAACATTGTAATTTCTTTCCTCGTGGAAGCTTTCCATCAGTTAAAAGGTGAATCTTTATTTCCTCTGCCTCTGAGCTATGGCATGTAAAAGTCAGACCTAGTAAGTTATAATTAGAAATATAGGATAATTCTAATGATGTCTTACAACTGATGAAATCAGCTTCAAGTCTGCCTGCCACTTGATTACCATGGAAACCATGGCTGGCCAACAGAGTAATTCTGATCAAAAGGAATTATTATTAATCCACCTAGTATATGGTGGATAGGGATTTACACAGCTTTTGTTAAAGTTTCTTGTGGAGGCTGAAAGGTGCAGGAAGGGTAAATATTAATTCTTAATGTGCTGGAGAGCAAGAATGTCTTAATCTCTGTGGGACACAACTGGCTCTCAGAAAATCTGATATTACCAGATTACAGGATCAGTCTTGCACCACCTAGGGATTGGAGATAAACAGGGATTCCATGGAAGGAAAAAAAAGAAAAACATTATGTATAACAAAATTAATTATCTCTTCCAAGGACAGAAAAAAGTAAATAAAATACAAAAAGAGAAAGAAGAACCCAAGAAACTTGAACTTTTTCTAATTCAATAGCAAGACTGTTTTGTTTTTGTTTTTGTTTTTTTAAAGAAACCATATATTTCCATTGAACCGTGGGGATTTCAGGCAGACATGTGAGATGCATTGTGTTGATCAAGTCCTAAACCTGGAGTAAGAAAAACCTAGGTGCAGATTTTGTCTTTGACACTTGATGATGAACAAATTATTTAATCATTCTGAGTCTCAGTTTCCTCTTCTATGTAATAGGGATCATGATACCTATCATACAGATTTGTTGTGAGGCACAAATGAGAAATGCAAGTATACTCTAAAGCATCATATAAATGTTAGTTGTTATATTTTTCCATGATTATCATGTTGATGATAATAAATGCATGGGTATATGTTTATATGTGGTGGAAAATAAAATAGAACAGAAAGTTACTTAAAGTTACTTTGTAGATAACTTGTTGCTTACTTTGCCTGCTGTAACATTTAAAATATAAATATAATGTAACTGAAGTTTCTCTTTAAAAGTAATACAATGAATTGAAAGTAAATTCTGATCTACAAGCATTATTATTATTTCTTATATTAGCATTGATGCCTTCCTCACTTTGAGCATCATTTGATCATTTATCTACTAATATTTTGCCTTTCTTGATTCTACATATTTAGAAATTCTTCTTTCACCTCACTAGGTCAAATGCTTTTAAGGAGAATGTGGAGGTTCAAAACTAACAGTTAACATAGGAACTAATTCATTTAGACTAATGGAAGTTTAAAACATTATGTGATGGCACATTATTGGAAAGATTATATCAGTATTGCTATTCTACACCCTCTGTGACCAATTAAAGACCATTATTAATGCCAACTAAAGGAAATGTTTCACCCTGTTGGCCATGGGTTGAATGAAATTTTGCACTTAAGTGGTCACTGAGGACCTGGCATCATCTTGAATCTGTTTACTTGTATTAAGAGAAGAATTATAAAGAGCCAAAATGTAATGACCTTTAAACAGTTTTTTTCTTGGACACTGTAAATATCGCTTTAATATATTATCTTTTTTGATGTGTGTGGTCAGTGCCATGCTTGGCTTCTGTTTTGGCATGTGGAAGGAGCCAGAGAACTAGCTTGGCATTTCCTCGGGGTATTTTGGCTTGTCTGGTGAAATGCCTCTGTGTTGTTTCTGCAGCTGGGTAAACTTAGCAAAGGAAATGCCATTTGTATATGCCCTGAATGAGGGCAGCAGCATTTAACATGTTAGCACTAACTTCATAATCTTAATCATTAGTGTAAAGTATGCTTTGCTATTTTTATTATTTCTTTTGTGGACACTCAAACCTCCAAGCATTCTGTAAAGAGCCCATAGGTAAATCTGCTTTTGGGGGAAGGAAACAAATAACCCAGTTGGATATGACACTCAAAGTACTTTGTAGATGTTAATTAATGCTTTACATACAATATCCTTTGAGATGTTATATAAAAATTGGTTTGGAAAAAAATTAAGTTAAGAGAAAAATAAGACAGAGTTTAATTAACTCTTTCAAGAAAGTGAAGTAGATCAGCAATGCACTGTAATAAATTATTTGCAAACGGTAAGACAGTTTTCAAGCATGAGCAATTTACTCCATTCTGTGGTTCAGATTCAGCATTGCAAATGCCCCTGGTGTGTTCTAGGCTGTATGAAAAGGAATTTTAATCTTTACCCTAATGGAGTTTTTATTGAACCAATTCACCATTCTATGAGTTAGAGGGCTTGGGTTCATGTAAATCAGTGAGGGGAAATCTCTGAGGGCTTATACAAGGGATAGGATATGCATCTTTCTATAGCAGGAGTACATTAGGTCTTGCATGCCTCCTTTATTCTCTTTCTGTACAGGGAATGCATTTCAACTCTTTGGACACTCTCCAGGGAACATGATAATGATCTCTAAGCTACTTTCCCCTTAGCCTCTAAGAGGTGTTCCCAGAGGTGTTCAAACCAGTGGCTAAATATCTAGGCAGCCAGTTCTGTTACAGAAGTTCTATATGCACAGAAGTCAGGATGTCTGAGAATAAGATAAAGAGAGTTTTTCCCCCATCAGTGGCTAGACAACAATGCATATCCAATAGAGTTTGGTTTATGATATTTACATAGACAAAGCCAGAGATTTTAGATAAATTACTTGCCTCAGTCATATCATTTGGTAATTAAGATTTAGATTTTAGAAAAGACCATTTCTGAAAGAGAACTGACCTACAAAAGCACTCTGGATGTTGACACTTTTAATGAAAGAAAAAAAAAAGACAGTATGACAGAAAAAAATTTACTTATAAATGGTTTTGGGGAAATTTTTTTTTAAATCTGGCATTTATTGCTTGTGTCTACTATGTGCCAGATACTGGGCTGATTAAGTTATGCTAACTAATTATTAGTCTTTTTATCTTAGTTTCTTTTAAGAAAAAAAATAGATTTTTCAAAAAATAAAAAAGCCCTCAAATGGACAGCTTGTCATTGATTTTAAAGCCAAAGTTTGTCATATTATAAAGATACCAAAATAGGAATATTAGAATTATTCTTCTAATTAGAATTTTAACAATTAAACATAATAATCATTGTATATACTTTGTAATAAAATTTAAACTTTATTCAAGGCAAATATAAATATCACAATGGCATTATAAATTTCTTACACATTCAATACCATAAACTGAATTTCCACAAAGGTATATTTTTGTCTATTATATGAAGAATAAAGTTCTTCAAAACATTTTTGTTTTTTATTTGTTTTTTACTTAATTATTTCACTCTGTTGTTTTTGGTGTTGTTACTTGTTTGTTTCCTCCTGATCTGTCCACACTAACTCTGTCCCATGTAAGTATGTATGTGATTGGTTGGTTGTTATTCTTCATTCTCAAAGAGGAGCAAAATGACCATTATTTTAAAGTCTAGTTAGTGTATCCGACTGTGGCTGATCAGAACAACATGAGTTTGGAATGCTCTGTCACATATCAGACCCAAATAGTCCCTATGAAAATTTGGGGTAGATTCTCTAACTTCATTCATTTTGCATTTTTTTCTGAGCTAATTTGATTCTACTTTGTTCATAGAGTACAGCACCTTTTCTGATGAGGGCACACCATGCTGAGTAGTCCTTTGCCAGTGCCTCCCTTGTTATACAATCAATTCTGAAGTTCTTAAGAGAAGATCTTTGAAGAGAGACCTTGAGTGTGTCCTTGTATTGTTTTTCCTTCCCACCTTGTGAGCATATGTATATATGTATACATATATTCAGAATTTGAATATGTTATTTTGAATAATTTATAATTTGAAACAAAAGGAATTTGTCTATAGGCTTCTTGGCTCAATTCTAAAAATGTTGGAGAATCCCAAATGCATTTATTTCAATCAATGTGTGCATGCTGGTTAAGAAAGTTGCATATCTCCCACAGCTTTTGCAAATAATATAATTTGTGTGCTAGTATAGGAATAGTCAAAGAATGTTTTCAATCTTTTATAGCTTGAAATAAATGATTTGGCATAGTGACAATAATAAATCCATTTCATTGAGAGAAACACATTTTTAAGTGTATATACTACAAAAAGGATAGTTTTTTAATTGAAACAAAAGGTATTTAATTCACTAAAGGCAACATGGATAAAAAAAGTATAATCTATTTCAAAGTTAATTATGCTTTATACTTGGTCTGGTGGCTATGTTAAAAATACATCAGGTGAAAGGTTTACATTTTTAGAATGAATAATTTTGAAGGCACCATGAATAAAGTCTATATCAGAGGGCATGGAGAAAAAATAGATCAAGGGAAGCATAGTTGTTAAGATTAAGAACCCATTTGCCAAAATAATAATAATGATAATAATAAGTGGAATTAGTAATGGATCTATTTATAAGTCATCACAAAGAATTTTCATCATCTAATCAAACCAGTCTTAAATAATTGCTTACTATATTACTTTGTTAGTAAAATGCTAGACTGATCCATACATTATATTATTCTATTGGTAGAATTGATGGCTAATCTGAACGGCATAATTAGTAGTAGACAGAACAAATTTGTATAATGATAGTTTGATAGCAGAAAGCCATTATCAGTTTACAAACATTTATTCTTCTTCTCTGTGCTACAGAACACTATATTATCAACTGGGAAAGATAGAAAGTATATGAGATATCAGATGTCCTTATGAAGCTTGGATTCTATGGGGGAATAAAATACATACATGAAAACAACAATATGCTGCTTTCATTTGTTCCCCAAATGCACCCTTGATCTGTAACTCAGTCACTCAGTGGGCAGTGTCTCGTCTCGTACTATCTTTGCCTGCTAGAATTCTTTCCTTTTAGAAAAGTGTTATAGCGTTGTTAGAATTAGCTGCTCTGGGTAGCATATCAGGCCTCTTGGCTATTTACTACATTTCTGTTCTTTGACTTTCTTTCAAATCCTACAACCCTCTTTGCATTCCGAGGGCTTCACCAAGTAGCTGTGGAGACCTTCTCACTTGTTCCAAATTAACTGAAAGTCTCTGGCTCACACTTCTGTCTGAATTAGCACAATTTGGTTCAATTCAGATCATTACTTTGACAGAGCTAGGGAGTGTGCCCTTACTTTGCTTGGGGAGCATCTCTCTCTGTGTCCTGAAGGAAATGTCCCTACCTCTTTCTATGGTCTTTTCCATCTAAAAATTAACTCCCTTCTGTGATTTGGGTTAGACCATGAAACTTCTTCTGAAAAGTTTTTGGGGAAAACACTAGATTCACCAGTTGAGGAGGGGTATATCTGGTAGCCGCTATCCACAAAATACATGTGAAACAATACTTTTACAAAGGTACAAAAACTACAAAGTCATGCCCTGGTTACTCAGTAAGGAAGAATCAGATTCAATAAATATCACAGAGTGGAATCTAATGGTAACATGTTGGACATGAGAGTTGAGAAGGAAAGATCAAAGATAACACCAACGTTTTCCACATAGGAAACTGGGTGAATTATGTCGGTAGCAGAAATGGTAACTTAAGAAGATTTTGAGAAAAAGAGAATCATTGCAGTTTTCATTGTGTGAATTTAAAATGGCATGAGAATTTCTCATTGAAGTGTTCCATGGGGTTATAGTTGTAGATTCAGGTTTGAAGATGAGGAGATAGATTAGATAGATATAATAGCTTCAGTCATAAGAATGGACGTAAGTATTGAAGAGAATCATTGCAATTTTTATTGTGTGAGTTTAAAAATGGCATGAGAATTTCTCATTGAGCTATTCCATGGGGTTATAGTTGCAGATGTGGGTTTGGAGTTGAGAAGAGAGGTTAGGTAGAGAAGATGGTTATAATAACTGCTAGAAATGAATGTAACTCACTTTAGAAAGTGAGATGATAAGCATAACATTGGGAAGGGCATTAAGAGATCAAAAGAATGAGAAGCCAGTAAAAGAGACAGCAAGTTAATTAAATGATAGAAGCAATATCAGGGACTTTTTTTCTTTGGATTCAAGAAAGTTAATATGTAGAAGTAGATAATAGTGAGAAATGTTAAATACCACAGGAATGTTAAAGATGTAGAGGAATGAAAACAACACTATTGGATTTGATGGCTACTCAGGGATGGTTTCATTTTTTAAAATTTTTCTCTTTGTACCCCCAGTTTTTGGATCATAGTAGGTATTCAATAAATGTTTGTTGATTGGATGATTTAATCTTTGCAGAAAATCTTCAACAGACTGGTAGAATAGAAATTAGGTTACAAAGGGTTGAAGGAAAAGAAGTTAGTGAAGAAATGAAAGTCTTCAATCCATGCAAGAATCATATTTTCCTGATGCTGACATTTAAACTATTTACCACTGTAGAACACTGCAAGACATGGTTACCACAGCTCCACTTTCCTGATGTTCATTGCTCATCTGCTTAGACATATTCTTATTCATTACCTGGAGAACATCCAAAAAAAATTTTTTTTCCCATGGGTTTTCACAATTTTTGGATCAAGACCATTTCCACTATAATGTGACTAAGACTCAATCAGGATAGTAACAGATATAGCATTTCCTTTCATCTATTTAGAATTTGTGTTGATTTTTGGGGGGCATATATTGGTAATTGTCCAAATTAGCAGTGTTTAGTAAGCAGTTCATATAAAAGGCAGCTCAGAATATTTTTATCAGACAATTATGTAATATCATTAGTATTCCCTTTGCCTTAATGAATTTAATTTTAACTAATATGATATGAAAGGTACTTTGCTGTATATAATCTTAGTGTGTCAGCGAAAATGAAATGAACTAATCTCATGAAAGTTGCTAATAAGTCTTAAAGTATTATCACCATTTTAACATATTAGTGGCTTTCATATAGGGAGTTGGTTAATGTGATAAGAAAGCAATTAGAATGATACAAATAGAAGTAATATGATCAGACTTTTACTGAATCTCTAGCTTTGATAAAAACCTGTGGTAGTATTTCATTTAACAACTGATTTATATACCCCAGACAATACATCAACAACCACCCTAACCAAAGTCTTTGCCATTTGCAGATTCATCTTCATAATCTCCTCTCAGCCAGGACCCAATATAGGCCAAAATTATTTACCAATTCATTACCTAATTCTTGAATCAACCTCAAATTAAGCAGATTAGAATGACAATCAGAGAGGAGCAATTGGACTTTGACTCAAGGCACTGAAATTTTTAATGGTCATCCAAAAGCTAAAATTCCCTTGGAAACAACTGAGTTTTTAATCTATTTTTTAAAAAATGATTTAGTAAACTAGGATGCTGGAAGACAGTCTGTGTTGACTTACCCCCACACCAAGCTACATGCTCAGGACAATATATCAGAGTGGTCATACAGATTTATAGTCTGCTGATTAGGAGCAAATATATCAGAGTTTCTGAATAATATAGGTAAAAATATGTTTGATCTTTGCGGTACGTATGTAGTCTACTTCTTATGTGCTTACCTTACAGCTAATAGTTTCCTGATAAATACTTTTATTGGGCTTTGAACTTCATTTCAAAATTAATTTAAATATACTCACTTTTGAAATATCTAAGTTCAACAAAGTAATGGCACAAAGCTTATTGAATATTGATTTTTCTGTTTATCTTAAAATATGTATAATTATTAAAATGTATAATATATATATTGACAAATATCAGAAACATTTGCATGGAAAACTTTCTTTGGAAAAAATGCTTATTAACCATAATTTAAATATCTGTTTACTCCAAAATACAAACCCACATATTACTGATATTTGAAATTCCTACCAAAATGTAAAAAAGACCTCCAAATGTTCAGAGAAATGCTATATTTATCAAGGAGCTGGTGAACTGTTTGATGTATATAGTGTCTTCTTTTGATTAAGTTGTAACACTTTTGTTTCTTTTAAATTAATTTTTCATAGACTTTAATCATTTTCACCTCGGATTTAAAAAATGATGATTTGCTTCTCTGAGGTGTGAGTGCTCGCTTAGTAAGTTTATTAACAAAATTGTAAGGAACACAAAATCAACTGACTTCATTTATAAAGAAGGCTCATCTATCACTTGATCAGGCCTCATTTGATCTGTTATACTCAAGTGCTTCTCTTGCAGAAAAAGAAAACTATATTAAGGCAACATTAAAAAAAAAGACTAATGGGAGTAGAGGAGAATTAATGTTATTTATCTTACAATGCAAATTCTTTGAGGTGGATGTGGGGCATGTTTTTCATGTTCATTGAACAACCAGGTGGTATTACAGATAGAAATGAATTGTAATGGATAAATACTTATCCCAAATCCCAATGACAGTTTTAAGACACATTCTTCCACTATCTAAGCAACTTCACAATTATGTGCAAAAATATAACAGTGCTTTTGAAAGATACAATTTTATTTATTAGAGTATAAAGCAATTAAGACAGTTACTTTTTAATAGACTTAGATCATCAAAAAATAAACAAATACTTTAGTAGCCTGAATAAATTAATATAAACTCTAAATGTCCCAAACATACAACTAAATTTTACTCTGATCAATAATTATTACATAGGAATGGAGCTAGGTTTATGTAAGAAATCTGACATCAAAGAAGTCTTCCTAAGGTTATTTAAAACAAAGCAAATGTTATCAGTTGGCAGAATTTATGATGATAATTCACTTCTATTCTATAACATGTAAAATGTTCTTATTAGATTAGAAACAATGGTCTTTATAAAACAGATAAATGGTTTATAAAATGAGACAACCTTTCACTAGTTCATAATTGCATGTTAATTGAGGATAACTTACTTGAAAACATTTTAACATCAATTTCTAAAAGCTGGTGATAAAATAGGACAATTGCTATAGCAATGGAAGAATAATTCTAAATATAAAGTTTTGTAAAATTGCATGTTCTTTAAAAATTAAACTCAAAAGTTTTTTCTTCCAGTTTATATTTGTTAAGTAAGCCTGCTTTTACAAATTAATCTGATATAATTCAGTTGATAAAAATCTAATTGATATTTAATAAAAGTGATGATTATAAGATAGGTTGCTTCAATTTCCTTTTTATATGACAGTTACCTGTCTAAATATCCTTTTCATCTAAGAGATTAATAAGAATAATTGCATTATAATTTAATGTAGACTCCTGAACTGCAGTTCACATGATTTATAGAATATAGAATTGTCCCAATTCAAGAGTTATTCCCTTATAGTAAATTAGGCACCTTCCTCTGTGTATTGAGGCATATTCTCCTGGTGTATAATCTGTGCCCTGGGAGTAATTTAGGCACTTTGGGGAGCTGCATGAACTCTTTCAGGCCAGTGGGGTGCTATTTAGTAAATTGCTACTTACATAGACTAAATGGCATTCACTATTTTTTTTCTCACACTTCAGCGGCTTCCACAGTTTTCCTTTCCACATTCCCATATTTCTGCCTTCTTGATTTAGCCCCATTCTCCATTAAAAATGTTTAATAGATATGACAGAGCTGGAACAAAGGTAAAGATAGGTGACTGAGAAGAAGGAGTTGAAAATGATGAGGCTTTTTGTAGAATATCTTCTATCCACACTTCCCTAGTTTCCTCTAAGCATATGATAATGGTATCAGCAATTCCTGTGACAGCTGTTTGGTCTCATCTTTGGGCCCTTATCTTGAATTCCTACTAGACCCTATAATGACACTATTAAATCCCTGCCCACCTTGCCTTTCTTGGTTACATGTTGGGAGGTCTCCTTTCATTGCATGTACTTCATGCACTATAGTATAGTAAAAGTAATGTAGTGTAGTGTTGTGAAAAAATTAAATCATTGTAATGACTTTTCCTAAGAAAGTACTCTTGAAATTTCTGTTTGGGTATGTTTTTGGAATTATAGTGAAAATGAGCAGAATTGTAAAGCCTCAGAAGCTCCATTTGGTGCCATTATTTTGTCAGAAATTCCCAGAAAGTAACTTCAAGCATTTTTTTCCTTGTCTTCTTCTGGTGAGATCAGTTAACTATAATCATTTTTAGTGAATATGTCTTTCCCTTGATTAAAAAAAGCTATTAGTAATCCCTAACTCAGTAGAAAATTAAGAGAAAGTGCAGGCATATGTGCTTTCATACAAATGTACAGACATATATACCAATTGGATTCAAACATACATTTATTAAGGAATTATATGGCAAGCTAAATTCTGCAAATGTAAATAAAGGCAAAAACATAGGTCTTTTTTCTCAAGGAACTGGCAGTCTACTGGAAGAGATAATATGCAGACAATTCTTTACTTTTAAGATATCTTTAAGGTAAATGGGAGGATATTTCATAGAGATGCTTTAGCGACAGGAGAGATGAGAGGAAAGGTATTTTAGAAAGGAAATAAATCTGTTTAAAACTACCTATTCTTACTATTTTAAACTAAAATTCATTTCTCCCAACAAGCCCTTGTAAAAAAGCAGTTCAATAGTTTTAAAAGTCTTTTTGATAATTAAGGTGATTAATCTTTTTAAATAATTATTTTGGATTTTTTTCCAATTACATGTAAAGATAATTTTCAACATTCATCTTTGAAAGATTTCGAGCTCCAAATGTTTCTTTCTCCTTTTCTTTCCTTCCCACACCCCACTCTAAGAGAGCAAACAATTTGATTTTAGTTATACATGTTTCATCATATTAAGCATTAATCATATTGTGAAAGAAGACTTAGAACAAAAGGGAAAAACCACATGAAAGAAAGAAAAACCAAAAAAAAGTGAAAATAGTATGCTTCATCTATATTCATACTCCATAGTTATTTCTTTAGATATGGTCAACATTTTCTATCATAAATTCCTTAGAATTTTCTTGGATCACTGCATTGTTAAGAAGAGTTAAAGTTAATAATAGGATTATCACACAATGTTGCTGTTCCTGAATATAGTGTTTTCCTAGTTCTGCTCACTTCACTCAGTTTGTTCATGTAAATTTTTCCAGGGTTTTCTGAAATCTGCCTGCTCATCATTTCTTATAAAAAGCACAATTTGTTGTGGTATATGAATTCTATTCATTCCCCAATTGATGGGCATACCCACAATTTCCAGTACTTTGCCACTGCAGAAAAATATGCTATAAATATTTTTGCATATGTAGGTCCTTTTCCTGTTTTTATGGCTTCTTTGGGAGACAGACATAATAGTAATATTGCTGCATCAAAATATGCATGTTTATAGTCCTTTGGGCATAGTTCCAAACTGCTATCCAGTTGGATAAATTTGCAACTCCACTAACAATGCATTTGTATTCCAATTTTCCCACACAAGATGATTAATCTTTAATAAAAAGAACCAAACTATTTTGTTATTAATTTTACATATTTTTACTTGCTTCAGAGACAACGATGATACTCATCCTTTGGAGCCTCCAAAAACATTAAACATATACTTAATTCTGTTTTTTTTTAAATTCCTTACATACTTTCATTCCATTTCACTCACCACTTTTATAGGTATCACAGGTTTTAGAAACGATGACTTTCTGAAGGGAACCCTTAAAATACTTAAATTTCAATAAAGGTTTAAGCCAACACATTTTAAAGTTAGTTATGAATTTAAAAAAAAAGAAAGAAAGAAAAGAAACAAACAACAGCAAAAAAAAAGAAAGAAAAAAGAACCCAATAATATTCAGTTAAGATTGCAAGTTCTTTCTTTCTCTGAATTTTCTGCTTAATCCAAATTGACTGACTTTAGCAGGGCCCATAATCTTTGAAGATACTGCCTATTTTCAAGATGCCTTTCTTTTAATTTTTGTGACCAGGCACTGTTATAATTTTTATTAGAAACTTCATTTTTACTTTCATGTTAACAAAAACACATATTGATGGCTAAGTGAAGTAGAGAAAAAAAAATGAGAGACATAATGTAATCATTATGTAAAGTGCCTAGTGATCTACTAGATTTTAGGCCTTGTTTACTTTATAATTGTAAAGTGAAAAGTTTCTCAATCATTCATTACATATTTTCACTGTTTGCCTTTAAAACTCAAGATTTGTGTTGCAATTATGCCCTGAAAATATAGTAGAAATCCTTTGGGCTCTAAGGTGAAATCTGTAAAGTCAAAGCATGTTAATAAGAAAATTAAGGTATGAGATAAACTATTGCTGGAATATCTGCAGCTACTGTCATCCCAGACAGAGATCCTTCAGGGTCTCGAAGGGTGCATGATGCAGACATTACTGATAGATTATTCCAAGTTGGTGCCTGAGCTCCAGTGCCATCTACCAGTTGTGAAGGACAGAGAGGTGATTTTGAGACTTCACCAATCTCAGCATATTCTGACAGCATGACTGAAGTCCCAGCAACCTCTCCCTTGGTTTTCAGAGAACAGCTAAGATAGAAGATACAGCAGTGTAGTTTATAGTATAAATACTCTGCTTTCTGACACAGTGCAAAGTAAGTTTCAGGTTAAAAACGATTTCAGTTTTAAGAATTTTATTCATTATATAGTATTTATGGTATTGTAGATTTCATCTATTACAAAAAGTGAATTATGTCTGAAATCAATATCTTTTTTTCTTATTGAGAAAACAGCACAAAAGGGAATTACTAAGGAGGAACACTATTTTGCATGTTACCAATTTTTTTGAGTGTGTCCTGTATTTTATGGGTAATTTAGTGCTTACTGAGTTAGGAAAAGTATATATTATCAGAATAAATGTTTTATTATCAGGAATTCTATTTAGAAAAGTGTTTTCAGCCATCTCTAGCAAAACATTACAATTTTTGATGGTCATGGGAACTTAACCTCTCATATCTGATAGGTTCAGTAGATTAATATTTTAATTTTTGACTTATGTTCCATTTTCTAGGAACTTTATCACTCTAAAAATTGAGGATTAACTATATGTAGGTGTGTGCATGTCTATATCTGTGTTAAAAACATATATATATATATATACATACATATATTTATGTGTTATTAAATATTTCAAGGTAATTTGTTTCCTTGGTAATCTTGTATATTTTTAAATTTAAAACCATTATTTTTAATAGAGGCCCATAGCTTCACCAAATTTCTAAAGAAAACCAAGATACCAAAAGGTTAAGAACCCCCTAATACCAAATTAGAAACATTCTACAAGAGGTAGTTATGTGATATAATAAAAAAGTATTGAGTTTAGAGACTAAATGGACATGCCCTAGCTCTGTTGCTAAGTACTTGGGCAGCCTTTGAATATTAGAACTAGCTAATTTAATTTTAAAAATTATTAAAAATATAACTTGTCTGTAACATTGAGGCATGCAGAATCTTTACTGGTCACTGCCTTAATGAAGAACACATTCGAATAAGTTCCTTCACCTTTTTGGCTTTTCTTCCCAATAAAAAAATAAATAAAGGTGTGGGATTGTGCTTTATTTGACATTAGATGAAATTAAAACCAACACCTGGGTTAAAGGATTCACAAGGAATTGGTACTTGGGAAGCTAGTACAAAACATGAAAAGTAATATTATGTGGCTTAGAAATCAGGCCCCAAAAAGCATGCATATATGTGTGTGTGTGTGTGTGTGTGTGTGTGTGTGATATAAAGACAGATGGACACAAAGTAATTCCTATAGCTGGAGGGGATTATGGAGTGGGGACATAGGTATGGAGAAAGATCGTGATAGGAAAAAAGGTTCCCTGCTCATCGCTGAGCTAAAAACCCACTAAAAATGGGTTTGTTTAAGAATAAGTAATTGATATCAGATATGGGAGGGAACATTTCTAATAACCCACATGTGCTGGGGAAATCTCTAAGGTCACTTATCATAAGGATCAAACACTGGTGGGGCAGGGAAATTACTTTATTAGGACCAAAAATTATATGACCATTTAAATCAATTATCTGAGGTAACACAAAAGGAGGAATTCACAAGCTGCTGCATCAGTGAGGAGTCTTATCCAGTCAAAACTCGTGATCATTAAACTGCTTGGCAAAGGATCACAATGCATCAGGACAGTGAAAAAGTACAATCTGTCATTGCTCATAAGTTTTTGGGGCACTAGGACCACTTGGCCTGGGTATTTTCATATTAGCATCCTATCCTTATAATTACAACATGAAACAATATATTTCAAAAAACATAATTATCACAGTTTGGAAGAATAATTCTGAGTCCTTCTGACTTTAACATTAATTAGCATCTGTGAGGGTGAGGGACCAGTAAAATAAGGAATATGAAATGAACAAAGGAAATAGAGAGGATAGAACAAGTATAAGACTGGAATTCTAGAAGACCTGAGTGTGAATCATGATTTAAAAGTTTACTTGCTATATGATCCTGAACAACTACATTAACCTTTTAAATCCTATTATTTCTTATCTTTAAATGAGGGTAATAATAGTACCTATCTAAAAGATGTGCTAAAAGAATTGAATGAGGTAACATGCTTTGCAAACCTTAAAGCATTATATAAATGATATAGAAAAGGATAGGGACTATATCAGTAATTTAATTGCTGTAGGGAGCTTACAATGAGGTATTTCCTGTCTCAAGAGCACTGATCTCTGACATTTACAGTCTTAGAAAGCTGTCTTGAGGTTTGAGAAGTAAAGAGACTTGTCTGTAGTTACACAGCAAGATGTATCAGAGGTGGACTAGGAATCAGGCATTTTTGGCCAGCTCTGTATGTACTCTGCTGTGTCTTAATCATGAGGATGAGGAAGAAAAAGCTAATAGATTCAAAAACAAATCCCTTATGGACAAATATAAAGAAGTTATAAAATATCTTATTTCCTCCTAATATTCCCTTTCATCTTGGCTGATGACTCTTACATGGTTTTCTGTGCACCTATTTCCCATGATGATGTCTTTTTCTCCTCCAGAATCATACATGGAAATAAATATGATATACTTCCTTCTCCAAAAGGCATAAAATAAGAGAAACATAACCCCCAAAATGCAATACAAAGAAATCATGTAAAATACAAAGAAATCTATTCCCATAGACTTAAAGAATGAGACCTTAGAAGACAGCTCCATCTTTCTAAAGATAAAGGGAAAGGAGCTAACAACTCACATCCTTATCTCACTCATACAATAATCCTTCCATTCTCTTTCCTGTTCCTTTCACCCACTGGCTAGTACAGAATGTGTTCGTTCCCTTTATTCAGGGCCAGAGTGTAGCAGGGACTCTTAGCTGAGTTTTATATTTCCTATTTCCTTGTATATGGGGAAGGAATGTCCTACTTTACGTTTGGGGAGCAGGTCTTCAGGTATGTCTTCATTATAAGTCCATCCTCCACAAAGAGAAAGAGGGAATTGGGAGTATTTTTATGTCAAGGCCCAGGATTGCCTGTTTCCTTATTTCTGCTAATGCTTCATACAAACTGCCGTGATATTGATGCTGCAGTTAGTGTTTGGCCTTGTCTGCTAGTTTTCCAAGCCAGTTGACCTTACTCTTAAGAATCTTTTTTTTTTTTTTTTTTAATAACTTACCTACATTTCTTTCCTCCTTTAGCTTCAGGCCATTGTTCTGTGTCCTTCTATCTTCTGACACTGTGAATGATGTCCTTCTTTTCGTTGCATGGTTACCTTGAAGATATTTATAGACCAAGTTCATATCCCCCTGAGTGTTCTCTTTAGTGTAATCCCTTCAGTTTCAACATTTCTTATCCTTTGGACCTCAAACTTTATCATATTTGTGCTGCTTTATATTCTGAGAAGTTTTGTATATCTTTTTACCGACTGAGAATACCAAGTACAACATAAAAAAAAAAAAATCTAAAATGGGTCACAGCAGGATAGAGACTGTTGCTTTTAATGTTTAAATATGAATTCTTCCCCACCTCCCCCAACCCCACTCCAGATACTTTGTTCATCAGGAAATGAATAACATTGGCATTCTTTCTCCTGGGGTATTAAGCACTTTTCTGTATTTTATTACTTATTTTCCTTGATTTTCTCAGATGTTCTGGACTTGAAAAAGCTTTAATAACCTTTGAATTTGTGATATTTGCTTTAGTCTTACAATTTACTCAATTATGGTTCAGCATCAGAGGGAATGACATTGTAGATATTTCAGCAAAAACCAGCTAGAATGAAAGGTGTGTATTAGCATCTCGCCTTTAAGAGCCTGTACAAAAAATGCAGTTACCTTGACCCTTAGAGAAATGCCAATTCAGCCATTAGAAAGGAAGTGTCACACTTTTAACTAAGACTTCTCCTCCTCCCTAATGTTTGTTCTCTTCTTTGAATTCTCTTATACAAAAAAACAAGATCAGCATTAAACAGATTATTATACTAATATTCGTATTTACCTATTTGGTTTTAAGGTTATTTGGTCATTTTGTTTTGGTCAATGTTAAATATTATAATTATTTTCTTTGTGTGATCTTTTTTTTTATATGCTAGATAGGTCTTAATTCCAAATATGTACTTTGGTTGTAGATGGCAAGAATTGTTATCTCAATTTTATATATCACAGCGACCAGAGTCTTAGAGCTAGAAGAGACCTCAGAGATCATATTGTCCTACCTACTTGTTTGAGAAATAAAGAAACTGAGGTACAGAGAGGTTGAATGGCTTGATTCACATTGCACTGGTAGCAGGCAGCAGACTTGAGATTTGAATCAAGGCCCTTTGACTTCAAAACCAGTTCTTTTTTTCAAAGTAGCACTCAGGAAATTCAAATGAGTAATTCAGATTAAGTAAGGAAATTAGCATCCCTAAGACTGTCCAAGTCCGTGATCTCAAGGTCTATAATTAAATTATTTATCCACTCTTGATTATTATAGCTAGATGGAGCAGCAGATAGAGGACCAGGAATGTAATCAGGAAAATTCATTTTCCTGAATTCATTCTGGTCTCAGATATTTACTAGCTGTGTGACTCTGAGCAAGCCATTTAACCCTGTTTGTCTCCATTTCCTTATTCGTAAAATGAACTGGAGAAATAAATGGCAAGCCATTCTAATATTTCAACCAAGAAAAATACAAATGGGTCACAAAGAGACTTAAATGACTAAACAATAACAAAACAGAATTTATATAATATTTATCAGAAGCAATAGGAGCACTGGTAGTAATTAGTAGTATTAGTTTTATCAGATAATCACTTTGCTAGTAGTTGAGGATTTAATAAAAAAAATAAAAGGAGGATGGAAGGTTTTTTAATGAACTGTTATTCTCTCTTTTAGGTGAGCGGAGTTTGTATATATCATATAGAAACACCCCCAATCTTTTATGGGCTTTATTAATGAATGGCAACAGACATGCATAATCCTCCATGGAATTTGATTCAATTTGGAAGTACAAATTTCTGGGATAACTGATCTCAATCAAAATAAAGATGGTACTCTGTGATGATATACTAGGCTGGGGTGGGATAGAGATAGTAATCACTCAAAAGAGTTGGATAATCTTTAGACCTTTCCTCACACCAATTCATGGTAGTGATGAAAAGGGACAGTTTTGTTCTCAAATTGCTTCTCAAATGGTTTGTTTTTTCTTCTTCTCTCAAACCTTCCCTGAAGCAAGAATAATAGCTAAATGAACTCGCAAAGGCACTCCTATCATAAAGAATAAAATATAACAGTGAAAGCATAAAACAACCAAGTGGCAAGTTAACTATTTTTCCATTGATCAATAAACTTAAAAGTTAAAAAAAATAGGTAAATTAAAATTAAATAAATTCCACTTCACTGTTATGGCCACTGTTTAGCTAAATATTTAGAAATATTTTATAGACCTTCAGGAAGTATTCCTTAAAATTCTACACTTGGATTGTCACTGGATAGGCAGAATGATCTAAGGAAGAGGAAAGGGAACTTGGCCTTGGAGTCAGAAGAACTTTATTTTAGTTGGTGCTCTGCTTTTCCTTTTGTGATTGTAGATAAGTCACTCAATCTCTCTGAATCTCAGCTGCCTCATCTGTAAAATGGGTATAATCATATTTACACCACCTTCTTCATAAGGTTTTGTGATTATAGATAAGTCACTCAGTCACTTTGAGGCTCAGTTCTTTCATCTGTAAAATGGATATAAGTATGTTTGCACTATCTACTTCATAGGGATGTTAGTTTAGAGTGCACTATGCCAACCATTAGATTGTATACATATGTGATACCTTTATAACCATTTTTATAAATCAAGATAATTCATAGGATTTGAGATCCAAAGAAATTTTGTGATCTGCTATGTCTATACAGGAAAACTCTAGTAGACCCAGAATTTAAAACAGGGATCCATTTTTTTTTTCTGATTTTCTCCTTACTAATCACAGTTAATATCTTTAAGTATTTTCCTATTAATAAATATTTAAAAATACAAAACTTGCTTATCATAATTTAAGAAAATACAATATATTAGACCATCTTGTAAAATGGAAAAAAAAAACTTTATTATTGACATTATAAAGTCTCATCACATACATTTCCAGATTTCAAGTTATTTTCAAGGAGTCTTCATTTTTTAGGGTTACTTTAAACCTAAAACTATGTTAATTATAATACATAATCCAATCTATTTGTAATTACTAATTAATAGTAAAATTCATAGTCTCTTTAAAAGCAATATTAAAATAAAATTTTCCCTAAATGGAAATCTCTATGCAGACTGTCCCAAAAGTCTTAGTATGGCTTTAAGCTATGAGGTGTTTAAGCTTACAGCTTATAAAGCTTAAAACTTTCTAAGAAGTTTTGGACACCTTGTATTATAAACACAATAATTATTTGTTGAATGAAGTAGTGAATAATTAGAGAAGCCCTGGCAATTCAAAATTCATCATCCTTGGTGTTTTGCATTTCAAATTAAGATTGTAGTGTAATATACTATTTTCAATTCTTCTCAGAGAAACTAGGCACCTATGAACAAGTAACTAATTAGTGCCACATAACTTGAACAATTTCCCTATTTTAGCAAAATGTTTAAATTTGATAGATTGTGGGCTTTGCCTATGCCATGGAGGTTTGATTTTAAGTTATCTATCAGAATAAAAGGTACATAAAGTCTTTCATACGGAATTCCTCTAACTATTTGATTTTGAAAGTGAGTTTATTAGTAATAAACCCAATGATATACTATCTTTAGAGACAGTGAGTAATGAAGCTAGGATGCCTTTCAAATTTTTGCAATCATAAAAAATACTTGTTTATGATTATGTAATACTTTATAGTATCCTAGTAAATAAGAATTTAAGAAGTATTTACTATGTACCAGGCCAGAAATACAAATGTACCTGCTAGAAATACAAATACAAGGAGAAATTTTAAAAGTTTCTATTCTCAAGAAGCTTACATTCTTCCTAGTGGGGTAAGAGCTTATACAGTAGAAAAAAATTGAAAAGCTTTGAGGTAAAAGAGAGAAAAATGAGGTTGGGATGAGGGAAGGGCTCAATGGAGAAAGTTTGGAGTCAAATGTGAAGGTCAAAGAGAAATGAATATAAAACTTTTTTGGATGTTTTCCTTAAAGTAAAGGTTCTGGAAGAAATTGACCAATTACAAGTAGGGTAATGGGTCTGAGCAAATTTCTAGGGTGAGTGACTCAGGAGTGAAGTGAACTTTCAGAGTGAGGAAACTCCTTGCCATAGTGGAGAAATTTCACAGAGTTGGGAGTAGAGCATCCCATTAATTTATTTTTAACCAAGACAATAGCCAGGAAAAATTTTTAATTATAATAACAAAAATAAACAAATTGAAAGGAGAAAAGAGATTAAACAGGCATAGTATGATTAATACTATTCGAATATTTTTGCCCTTTTGTGAAAAATTAAACTGAGTCTGAAATATCACATTTATAAAAGGCAGAAAATAATAATAATTGCAAAAAATTTAATATATGTTAAAATTTAGAAATAATTATTTACAAAATATACATATTCCACAAATCATGCATGTAATATGTTTATATGGTTTACATATACATGTGTCTATGTTCTAAACTTTCTCTTACCAGATGATATGCATCAATAACAGATGCAATTCTGTTAACTAAAATATGCATTATTCATTTTCCTACATGAATTAGAAAGAAAAACACTTATGGAAATTGTACTTAGATTTTTTTTTTTTACACAGGAAAATTCTCTTCTCATTAACTATATTCATATGTGGCACATTCATATATGTATATCTTATGTGTAAAATGTCTAGTCCTGTGAGGCAATACCCATAAGGATTAATTCCATGTTACAGTTTAGCAAACTGAAGCTCATCAAGGCTATTTTATTCGTCTGGGTTCACACAATTAATAATCTTTGGAGACTGGGTTACCTCTTTTTACTTAAATTCTAAAATGCTATCCATTACCTATATTGTTCTGCCTGCCTGTATATACCTCATTATATACTACGCAGTACCTAATTATGTTTCATAACAAGAAATTCATGTTTCTAGATACTATTTAAGGTACCACATTTAGGCTAATATGTTCCATGCATGTTAATAAAAGGAAAATCAAAAAGTTTAAAGTTGGCAATCTCTTCTGAGTTCAATATGTACATCTCCAAAGATTCTTCTGTTATGTCAACCAACCCCAGTTAAAGACAGGCTAAGCAATTATCCTTTGTTCTCTTGCAGCTCAATCCAAAGCCTTAAGGGGACTGTGTATCAGAAAAGAACTTTCTAGAGAATAATGTAATGTCAATGTT
Organism: Myrmecobius fasciatus; assembly: GCA_023553655.1. Classification (NCBI taxonomy): domain Eukaryota; kingdom Metazoa; phylum Chordata; class Mammalia; order Dasyuromorphia; family Myrmecobiidae; genus Myrmecobius; species Myrmecobius fasciatus. The sequence goes on from JAJPUD010002592.1 coordinate 284,550, forward strand.
AGTTACAAACATAAGGAAAACCAGCCATGCTAATAATATCAAGGCCCAATTCTGCTTTTCTTGAGTTTCAGAATTAAATCAGCAGGGAAAAGAAAGGCAAAAAGAAATCTCTTTAGTTTTCAGAGGAAAAAAAATCCAGCCAAGTGGTAAAGTCAGACTATTTTCTTTTTTACTTCTGCTTACTTCTCTTTTGCCAAAATAAATGCCAATTCCTTCAAAAGAAAGTCAGCCCGAGGACTACAAGTTTGCAAAAGCTTGTATCAAACTCTATCCATTCTTTTTTTAAAAGAGTAAACAATAGTAATCACAGAGTCCTAGAGTTGGAAAAAACTCTCAGAGGCCATCTAGTCCAAGCTAAACCTGAACAAGAATTCCCCATACTACAAACCTGACTAGTGGTCATCCAGGCTTTGCTTGAAGACCTCCAACAAGGGAGAATCTACTACCTCCTGAGGAAGTCCATTTCACTTTTGGACAGGTATGGTTTTCTGTTAGGAAGATTTTTTAAAAAATATATCAAGCCTAAAAATGCCTCTTTAGACCTTCTCCCTATTGCTTCTAGTTGTATCCTGTACGTCCTGTAGAGCCAAATCTCATCCCTCTTCCACATACCAGCTTTTTAGCCACTTCTGTAGAATTATAGTGTCTTTCTTCCCCCTCCAAAGTTTTCTTTTTTTTCTTTTTTTTTTTTTTTTTGCTGAGGCAATTGGGGTTAAGTGACTTGCCCAAGGTCACACAGCTGTTACGTGTCTGAGACCAGATTTGAACTCAGGTCCTCCTGACTTCAGGGCTGGTGCTCTATCCACTGCGCCACCTAGCTGCCCCTAAAGTTTTCTTTTTCATAGTCCAAACAGCTCCAGGTCTCTCATCCAGTCCTCATATATCATAGTGCCCAACCTTCTCATCATCCTGATCATCCTCCTTTAGATACTCTCCAATTTGAAAATTCCTCCTAAAATGTGGTATTGTAGAACTGCCTACAGTATCCATTTGGAGTTTCACCTGGGCAGAGTTCTATGGAGCTATGAACTTTCTCCTTCTTGGCTTCATCCTTCTCTCAGTGTGATCTCAAATCATTTTTGGCTCTTTCTTAAAAGTGAAAATAAAAGAGTAAATGAATGAATGAATAAAATGAGTAAGTGAATAAATAAATAAATGGATGAATGAACAAATAAATGAGCAGATTAATTAATTAAAATGGTATAGATAATAGTGTCAGTAGTATCCTGAAGAAACTCTGAAAAAGTATAGTTGTATTTAATCCTTGAGTTTTGGATTATGAAGCTACAAAGGAATGTGGGTTGACCAAAGTTCAGGTTCCCTAATAAATTAGTTCCATGACATTTGGAGTGTTTTAAACTACTTATATATAATATTTTATTTGATTCACATAACAGTGCCATAGGGTAGATAAGACAACCTATTATTTCACACATTTTATAAACATTTAAAAAGGTTAGGTGACTCATTTATGGTTTTATATTTAGTAAGCATGGAAGGCATAATTCAGATCTATATTTTTTCTGACAACTATTATTATTACAACAATATGTGTCTCTTAGTAGTTAGATGACTACCATGGGGCAACTATCCAGATGAACAGCAGCTATTCCTGTGAGGTTCATTGAATTTCTGTACAAGTTTACTGGTTTCTTTCACGAAAATCCTAGATTTTTCCTAAGGAAAGTAGAAAAAAGATGGATCCCAAGGCTGCTAATGCTATTGACCTATTAATAGCTTTATAAGTTCAATTTGCCTTGATTAGTTTTCAGTGAATTATAAAATAATATATATTTTTTTTACTTTCTGTTTTCCTTTTCAACTTAATTGCATTGATGCTGTAGTTTTGGAAACTTAAACTAGAGGTCCATGTTATTATACTATGAAATAATTTTTTACTAAATTGTATGTCTCCTACAGTGCTAGATGTTCTTACTTTAGGAGTCATTGAAAGATAAAATGTTGGCTGGGATCAAAGTTGTCAAAACTCAATTTTTTAAATAATGTTTTATATAAAACTCCTTAAGTGATAAAGGAGAGAGTGCCATTGACTTAAAGGCATACTGTTTGAAATAAATTGAGTATTTTAATATACATCAAGATCTAATGGCTATAATATTCTCATGAAATCATGTAAATAACAAAACAAGATTCTTCCATTCATTCAAGTTATATAGAACCTATTGTGGTGATGTGTGTTTAGATAATTTTTCAGACCAAATACATGAATTTTTTTTAATTTTTTACCTTTTTACTTACCTTTATATAAAGGCCAAGTACTACCCAGGAAGACTCTACCATGATCTCCTTATTTGCTACTTAGTAAAAAGTAACTTACATATTTTTGCACATAGAACTAGTGAAGCTCAGTCATAATTTTCTAACACTTTTTCTTGAAAGCATGTTAGTTACCATGGATTCTCTTGCCCTTTATAAATTATATTTAAAAAAATTAGTTCCATACAGCTTTCTTTAAGGAAAATGCTGAAAATCAATTTACCTCAGTCCCTTTAATTTTAGCAACAATAGAAAAAAATGCTAATATCTGGTTTAAAAGGGTTTAACACAAAGATTATAGTAAAGATAAGTTAGTGTAGGAGGAATGATTGCCTTTGGTATGGGTCATAGGAACTAACATTACTTCAAAGATCATTTTACCCAACAATCTATTGTTTTATAAATGAGAAAATAGAGATCCAGAAAGTCATACAGATAGTAATGATAATAACCATAATAATAGCTAACACTAATATGACATATTGAGGTTTGCAAAGCATCTTACACATAATATTTTATCTTCACAGCAATCATGCATAGTAAGTGCTAATGTTATCCCCACTTTATAGATGAGGAAATGGAGGCTAAGACAGGTTAAGTGACTTATATAATGCCTCACATAGTTTGTAAGAGTTGTGAAAAGGGATTTCATTGTAAAATCTACCCAATCCCAAGCTCTGCATTCCATGCACTATGCAAACCCAGCTGCTTCTCACATCTGGTATTCATATCCATGTGCTTTGACCCAGGTCTCTCTGCCCACTCTTCCACCCTGATATTTCCTAACTATTACTGACATTGTGATTTATGAAATGTTTATTTTCAATGATACTGTTTGCCTTCAGATGTTCATCTTAAATAGCTTACTTTTTAACCCTGTCTTCCCTTTACATGCTAACAGGACCATATATCCATCATGCTTCTGTCACCTCTATACCTTAGTTAAAATCTCCTTATTTGTTATATTATTCCTTCAGAGCAAAAGTAATTTAGTCATGCTGATGTGTCAATAGCAAAGGATAGGGGACCTCTTGCCCTGTCCTCCCCAAATCCTCTCCCTCACATAATCTCTATATTTTGATTAGGGAGTTTTAAAGACAACAGCCAGTTCCTGTTAACTCATTTGTGACTCCAGTGGAAAATTAAGATCAATTAGTTATTTTGAGCAAATGTTCTTTTTTGATGATCTCAATTTACTTAATATAGACCACCAAAAGCTTTACATGATGCCCTGGTTATGACCATAGATGACGTGTAAAGGAACCATTTGTAACAGTTTTTCTGCAATACTGTGGTTGCTTTTTTAAAAAAAATTTTTAATTTTTTTTGCCAGAGGCTAATAATAGCCACTCTCTTCTGAGACCAAAAGGTTGCTAAGTATTTTACCCCTTTAATACACACTCTCTCTATGCTTGGGAAAGGGGTTGATGGAGTTAAAAAGAGCACATTAGAACAGAGAATCCTGGCACTAAAATAGGTAAATGATTCTACCCTCACTTTTTTTTTAATTTTTCCATTTAAACTTGCATAGAATAGCTTCCCAGAATGTTAGCTCTTCTGAATATATCCTGATTACTGACTGGACTCTTTGTAGATTCCCTTTGTGCACTGACTACAGCAAATTCTGAACAGATGTGTAGCAGAAGTACGTCATTACTGAATGTGAAGTTTTGTTGTTCTGTGCATTCCAAGCTGCTTAATATTACAGTTGAAAAAGAAAAAAATAAAAGTAATCCCTAAAATGAATAGAAAAGGTATGATGCCATGCTCATGATCATGTGAAAAATGGTTGTCTTCCTATTCCTGAAAGAAATCATGAGTTTATACGCATTCATTGTAAACAATTAAAAACTAAAAGTTTACTCATTAGAGCCTGCCACTTCAATTCACAGCATTTTGTCCTATTTCAGCATTTACTGTAAATGCAACAGAAAAAGGAATGAGAGTGTCAGAAAGAGAGAAGAAAGAAAAGAAGGAAGGAAGGAAGGAAGGAAGGAAGGAAGGAAGGAAGGAAGGAAACATGAGGAAAGCCCAATGGAAAGAGCAAAGTCTTTTGAGGCACAGAGCCTGGATTCAAATTATGACTGTCACTTATTTTCTATATGCTATTCCTGAAAAAATCATTTGCCCTCACTTGACTCATCTATGAAATGAAGATGTTGTACTAAACAACTACTAAGTGTCCTTCCCATTCACCCTAAATCATTAAACCTATATAATCTTACCATAAGTAAAGTGAATTTATTAGCCTTTCTCCCTCCTCTTTCTCCTTTCTCATTCATTTTTAGACTTCTTCCTCTTCAGGTATTTCTCCCAGTCTTCATTTTGTATAACCTTTTTTTTTTTCCTTTCTAATTCAACTGTCTTTGTCAAACACCCCATAGAGCTTTAAGACCTTTGCTATTCTTAGAGAACAAAAACATAATGCTTTGATTTTCTATTTAAATTAAAACAAGAATATTAGATATGGTGCCTTTTCCCATTTGTTTTAATAAATTAAAATATCAATCTATATATTGATATTTAGGCTAATAAATCCTTGAGAAGTTTTTTTTTTATTTTTTTACATTGAATATGCTTATAGTAGCAATAGTAGTAGTAGAAATAATAACAGCAACAACACCAAATTCTTACAATCTTTAAACTATATAGAAAGCAAAAAAGATTTTCAAAATATTGAGATCTTACTGAAAAGACTTAAGTCATGTGGAAATCAGAAATCATTTTCATAATCCAGTCTGCTGCTTGAGTTGTATTAAAGATACTTTCAGAAAGATGTTAATACTTTCTATAGTCATGCAATATATTTCAGAATCAAGACTTCTGGACTCTAAGGCCACCCCTCCATGCTTCCAAGGAATTTAATTAATTAAATAAATAAATGGATAATGGAAGTATTCAAATATCTTTCATCAATAGATATTGAGAGGCAAACACAATGTGAGCACATAAGCAGATGCATATTTGGAGGCTGTTTTATTTATTCAGCATATGAACATTAAATACATTCAAGCTGTCAAAGGAAAAATACTCCCCTAATTCTTCCCCACTTTACCCTTTAACAATCATATATAGAGCTTAAATCAGACACTTGTGACAAACAGCAACATTTTAAAATGACTAAAATCAAACAGTGAATGAGATTGGTGGCTTATGAAGGCATCATAAAGCAAAATTATCAGGTAGTTTATTTTGAGTTTCTGTCCATTTGTTTGACATATTTTAGAAACGGCTTTAACCCAAACAAGATTTGCTCATGTATTATGGTGTTAAAACAACTGTTTCCTAGGTGCCTTTGTAGGAGAAAAAATTGCCTGTCTTATTTTTTTTTCCCTGAGGCAAGAAAGAGAGTAGAAATAAAAGGAAGAATCATTTGGCTATAGAGAATACAGTAGTCTTATGCATATCTGGTCTAACATTGACACATCCTGGTTTCTTAGGGTTACAGCATCCCCCCAAAAGGGATTACTAAGCAAAAAATAATGAAAGAATGATTAGAATAGGATTATGAAACTCATCAGTACTAGTAGAATGAGATAGGAGGTTAATATTTAAGCCTCATTGGAACATGCTATTTTCAAAGGTTCTTATTTGCCATTTTACATTTCATTTCTGCATTGACATTATCCATTGGGAAGATAGCATCTTTCCAAGCCCCATCCTTCTACTGCTGCTACAACTGCATGGACAGACATTATCCTTGATCAGCTTTCTTGGGCAGTTCAAGTTGCTGGGAAAAAAACAACATAAAAGGAAAGACAAGAGAGCAAAATCATTTCCAATATAATCCCTATAAGTTTTGTCCAAATTCTACATGGACAGCTAAGCTAATGGGTTTTCTCTTGCCATAATGCTGACCTTATTCACATCCTTATTCTTGAAAGTTGCTTCCAGGAAACCTACCCCTTCTTCTCCCAGGTATGGCACACTATCATCAGTTCTTCCAGCCGATATACCAAATGTGTGTGTGTGTTAGGAGGGATGCCCTGTGGGACTAGCCCCAAAATGAATGGTACAAAGTTAGAAACCAGAGGGAAGATATTTGTCTGGTCAGGTGTTTATAATGCCTCCCAGGGAGAGGCAGAAAATATCGGTACATGCTTCAAGAGAAGAGAGAGTGAGGAAAGGTGCTCTTATACTTCTATCATTGTTTGTATTGTGTATAAATGTTGTACCCCACATGAGAAATAGTACTGTATCATAGTGAGTTTTAGGTGATGTGATAACTTAAATTCTATCCCTAAAAAGATAAGTAACATTTAATTTCAATTCAATTCAATAAACATTTATTAAGTACCTACTGTGTGCCAGTCACTAAAAAAACAATACAGTCCCTGCCCTCAAATAGCTTAAAATCAAATTGGGGGAAGACAGCACATAAAAGACAGTTGAACAGGATGTGAGGGAGAGGCAACCAGGGAAATGGTGTCTAGCCAAGCAGACTAGAAGCTCTGTATAAAGGAAGACTTTGGGGGGAGTTTATTGTTCTGCCTTTTAGCTGAATCAGAGGACAGAGGCTACCTGGAGGGCAAATTGAGAAGGTGTTGAGCCTCAAAACCTGAATCAAATCTACAAAGTGATGAGATATCAGGTAATCAGTTTATTCTGGGGGTGGAGGGAAGTATTTCACTGGAGTTGAAGCCAGACAGAGATGCTGATGGAAACATGTCACAAGAGGACTCTTGGTGATAGAGACAAATTCAGAGTAAGCCAATGAAAAGGAGGTAGTCAGTGTAACTGGAATGTTTTGTGGAACAGATGGATTTTTAGTAGGCTTTTTGGCGGAGGCAGTTGCTGTTTCTATGATATTTTTTTTTCCTGTGCCTTAGTTTATAGCTGTTGTTTTCATTTGAATAAGACAAAAAAATTACATGGGAACAGTGGGGGTTAAATGCAGGGTGTGGAGGTCCAATTCAAATCAGGGCAACCTATTAACCATAGAATGTTTGGCTGATTTTTGATGTCATGCATTATCTTTTCTCCAAAGTATCTATTATTTAATTCAAAAAGAAAAATGTCTCTATGTGTGGGGTGCATTTGATCATGTTGGGCATCATTAACATTTTTAAACTCTTTTGAATTTTTCTTTTCCTAAAAACATGACAAAGTAATGTTAATGTTAGACTACAAGTCTAGAAAAATTGAAATCAAATTCCAGTTAAAAGAAAATGATTGAGGAAAAACTAATTCTGTTTCTTTCTAAAGATGATCTTTAAAAAAATAAAAGGTCTTGGTTAAATTTTGTTAACAGAGTCTGTTATATTCTGTAGCAGTTCTAAAGATAAGGTTGGGTACATCTTCTGGACTTCAGATTCCCAAACTTCAAAGGGCTTTTTTTTTTCTTTTTTGTATTGACCAAGACTGAAGTCTCCAGACAAACAAGGATGAAATAGGAAATGTAGACCACAGTACATACTAATCCATCCCTGAGGTGGTTTAATTCATTCTAAGTATCCTGTGATAAGGGAGAAAGCAGTTACTAGCATGTTTCACCAGGGGTTTTGTTGCAGTGAAAAACCTAATTCAGTCCCAAGAGTCTCATGTGGATATTGGATGATCCTTATATCCACAAGAATTGCATTATGTGACATTTACCCTATGTAAATCACAGCCACATTTAAATGAGGGAAGTTTAACTCATTTATTTATTTATTTTTCCACATGAAAGGGAATAACTGTGACATAATTACATTGCTAAGGAAAAAAAAACTGAAACAAAATTTCTGCTTTGTCTTTGATTTTTTTTCAGGATTTCTTCCATATTATTTTAATTGAATAAATCTTTAGCTTAAGCTAAATTTTTATTCTACAGATAGACAACACTAACCCATACCTACACTTTAAAATCTGATCTTTTCTTAACTTATTTTCAAAACTGCTTTATTAATAATGTTAGTGCCTGCATTTCTATTGGGCTTATATCCCAAAGAAATCATAAAGGAAGGAAAAGGCCCCACATGAGCAAGAATGTTTGTGGCAGCCCTTTTTGTAGTGGCTAGAAACTGGAAATTGAATAGATGTCCTTCAATTGGAGAATGGCTGAATAAAGTATGGTATATGAATATTATGGAATATTATTGTTCTGTAAGAAATGACCAGCAAGATGATTTCAGAGAGGCCTGGAGAGACTTACATGAACTGATGCTGAGTGAAATGAGCAGAACCAGGAGATCATTATACACGGCAACAACAGTACTATATGACGATCAATTCTGATGGACATGGCTCTCTTCAACAATGAAATATTTCAAACCACCTCCAATTGTTCACTGAAGAAAGCTATATACACCCAGAGAGAGGGATGTGAAATGTGGACCACAACATAACATTCTCATACTCCTTGATTGATGTTTGCTTACATTGTGTTTCCTTTATCTGATATATCGTTTGTGTAGACAAGATTTTTCTTGCACAACAATGACAAGTTTGGAAATATGTATACATATATTCGATTTGCCAATATTTTAACATAATTAACATGTAGTGGATATCCTGCCATCTAGGGGAGGGGTGGGGAGTTGGGGGGAAAATTTGTAACGGAAAGCTATGTAAGGGTTATTGTTGAAGAATTACCCACACATATGTTATGCAAATAAAATAAAAAAAATAAAATTTAAAAAAAAATAATGTTAGTGCCTGAAATGAAAAGATGACTTGAAAAATTTGAAATGTTATTGAATGATTTACACTATTATAGATTTCAAGAAATTACTTAAGATTTGTTGAAAAATATGTGGATGAGAAATGCTTTATTGAGGAAAAAAGGTCTTCTAAAAGTTATACGGCAAGAGCAAAGAATATTAGGGAGCTAACCCAAGTGTTCCACTCCTATAGGTGATATGTCAGGAGATATTAGGAAAGGGCTGTATCATGCTGACTGAATCTATGAGTGAACATCATTGGACTACATCATTAACTAGAGCATTGAAATCTATAAGATTATAGATCCATTTAAATATTCTATAGTTTGAAAAGATAATACATTTGCTTTTGTTTAATTTGTTCTCAATTCTATATCCTTGACATAATCAAATTTAATTGAACTTATAAATTATACTGTCATAACTTCCAAGGCATATTGATTTATGTAGCATTTATCTATGAACATCTCATATCTCCTTCCTAGACTTGAATTGGCAGTCAATTACATTTTTCATTTTTGTTAGTCTTTAATAAATATTTATAATTATTCTTAGAGTAGAAACGGGCCTTCTATTAATTAAAAACACAAAGATAGATGTTACTATCTGATAGATTGTAATAACCACCTTTGACTCCATGGACATTTCGAATTGAATTGGGAGATTTGACATAGACTTCAGAGTCTCCTTTCCCGATGTGGTTTAGGATCAGCACACTTCCTCCTCTTCTTTCCCCAATGGATGACTTCATACAGGTGTGAAAAAGTAAAATTGACTCTCTAAACTGAAAAGTAATGGAACATCCAAATGCATAGAGTAAGGAAAAAGAAAAATAGGAGAAAATATGCATGCATGTGAATATTAACAGTTTTTGTATATTTTTGTAAATGAAGATTCACGATTATTTTTAAGAGGAAAAACAGTCCACAGTGACATATAAAAAATTATACATTTTTCCTTCTTTACTAATGTATAAAATTATTTAATAGGCTGGACTTTGAATCCTAAGAAGGCAGCCTTTTAGCCATTAAATATATATATATATATATATATATATATATATATCTTTGAGTAATCAACAATGCTTCACATAGAGTAATAGATGCTGAATAAAAGTTTTTGAATGAAAAATGGTAAAAACCATCATATTTGTTATTCAAAGAACTTTGAGGTCAATCAGTAGGTCGTGTATGCATGTGCCTTTACACAGATAGTCAGGGGTGAGAATAGAAAAAAAGAAGAAAATGAATTAAAAGCAGTGGCATTCTTAGTTCTATAATTCTTTGTCTTTTGACAGTTTAAGTCAAACTTGTAGGTATCAGTCTGCAGCACAGTGTACTTGGAATTAGGCACACGGTGCTTGTTAACAGTAACAAGGCTTGTTAATCCAAATCTCTGCAGACCTAGCTGAAAATATCCTTTCGTGCATAGGTGCAGCAAATAATGAACATATTCCCTCTACACGTTTTGTTTAGCACAAGCTGTGCTTTCCTCCTTCTCTACAAAATGTTAGCTATCTAGGGCAATCTACCACCCCCAGCCCCTGATTCCCCTTAACATTATGCAAGGTTATTTTTGCTCAATTAAAAGAATGTGGATAGGGGCCAGAGGAGAGCAACTAAAATGATTAAAGGGTTGGAATATAGGAACTCTAAAGAAAGATTGAGGTATTAGGATTGTTTAGCCTTAGGTAAGAAACTTGTGACTTAATAACAGTGTTCAATTATCTGACTGCTTATTATAGGATACTAAACAGTAACTATCCATCTCCACTAGAGACATTAAAAAAATCATGCTTTAATTGAAGTAAAAAATTATTCTGATTTAATATGAGTTCTCTGACCATAAGGATTCAGGAATGTGCTACCAAAAGAAGAAAAATGAAATTCCCAAAGATTGGATGGTTCAACAGAGAAAACCCTCTGCCTCCAACTCACAAATCCCCTGGAGATTCTTGCTATTTCTGCTACTCTATAATTCTACCAACTTGCTTTAAATGTAACCCAGGCAAGATTCCTACAGTCAGGTCCTACCGTATTTCAAAAAAAAATGAGGAGCCAATGTGTTCACTGAGATGAAGATTAACACTGAAGAACCATTTTATGTATGGCCTCATGCTCTATGATTATATCTCGTTTTTATTTTGAAAAGAAAGGGTGGAAATAATAGTTTGAAAACTCTTTGCAGCATGACAGTGTTATCTGTTTCTATGGAAGCAGTCCCCATTTGGATGCATAAAGATGGATTTGAGTATTCATTGTCCTGAATTACATCCAGGAGCATCTGCCTAAATCAATAAGGAAATAGAACCATTTGACAAAAAGGTCAACATTTCAGGGGCAAAAACTGTAAACATCTCTGAAGAGAAAGTCCATCTTGCACCTGCCTATAGAAAGTATTTTCCCTGTAACTCTGCTCCTTTACATTCTTTATCCCCTAGGGGTTTACTTGTTTAAACTGGAAAGGGGGAAAAATCTGATTAAACTCAAGTATGTTAGTCAGGTTTTAAAAGGAACAATAGCCATGATATATTGCTCACTGCAACACAAGAGAATCTGAGTACAAAAGAATTGGGCAAGATGTGAGATTAAAGCCAGATCTCTGCCCAACCATCAATATGACTTTTTCTATAGCAGTGAGATTTGTTCAATCAATTAAGTGACTTATTTCTGCCCAATCCATGATATCAGCAGTGTAGTTGATCTTAATTCATTATTAAAAGAACTGAAACCATTGGATTGATTGGGTTATAGTTCATTTTATAAAATTTACTTAAGAAAGTAAATATATTATCTTAATACTGTTTTTCAATTTCAGCCATCATAATATAAGCGGAGTCAAAAGCAGAAAAATAAATGACTTCTAAGTCACCTTCAAGGTCTATAATATGAGTGGAAGAAAAAAATATGAAACAATCCTAGTGAATATTATTGTTTTAAAACTGGATATGTTGTTTTTCCAGAGACTGACAGGAGCCAGGACCAAATTTGGCATTAAGACTTATGTCAGCAGTTTAAAGTTTTTTATTTTTTATGACAACTCACATAAATCAGAGAACACTATTTCTCTAAGATTAGGAATTTTTGTACTTTTGATTATAGGTATAATCCATTGCATGATTGTGCAAAAGAATATGGCAAAAGAATCAGAGGAAGATCCTTACCCAAATTCAGTAACGTAAGGAAAAAAAAGGTTAATTACTATCAACTACTTCCATTTTAAAGAGGGGAGGGGGAAGAGCAACTGTATTTTATCTTTCACAGAGAAGTTTCTCCGTGCACTCTTGGGCCAAAAAGCATCATATGACTCCCACTCTTAATCTATTTAGTAGGCCCCAAATTCAGTGAGTGATTTATAGCTACTCAATAACCTCACTTTCCTACTTCACACTCAGCGATATTGCTGTCCTTCAGGAGCTGACCTGCTCAGCAAGCGGTTTAGGTAAGATTGTGGTAGCTGGCTAGATTCCGAGAGTCTCTGGACTTCTATTATTTTGGAACATCAGGAATCATCCATTCTGAACGGGAACATCTGGCCTTGAAAATGGATATAATAACTAAACAAAACAATTGGAAAGTGAATTTAGCTCAGGCTTAAGTTACCAGTGGTCACTTGGGGATGTTTGCAAATACTTGTGGGAGTGCATCTAATTATTAATTAGTGTGATATTTTCACTTTCCCATTCTAGATTATTTCAAGACATCCAGTATAGCTTTGAGCCATGGGTCAAATAGAGTTTTAATGATTGGTCACATTTTGAAAGCTTTATCCCATAATTCCAACAGGTTAAAATATTTTTCTTTTGAAATCCCTATTTTATTCATATTTATTCATGCATATATAGGATAACATAAGTACTCATTAAAAAAAAAAAACTAGTGATTTTGCAACTTCAAATGGCATTAGTCACACAGAAAAGTAGAAATATTAAATCAATGTAAAGTCTATATTTCCTTCTGTCTTTGCCACTATGGTTTATTACCAGAGAACTGAGTTGAAAACTAAAACTGATTTCCTAGGTTAACAGGGCTTATCCAGCCATCTGCTTAGGAAAAAGAAGTGTCAGAAAAATCATGTTCCTTACTGAATCTGCTTTTTTACTGTTATCCTATAATTACTTAGGTTTCTAGACAATAGGAGTAGGGCCGAATATGTAACTTTATGTAGGGAGATGAAAGTGTGATGCTTATAGTAAAGGGACCTATTGGATGGCAAAAATAGTTCTCCAGAGGTCATCAGCATGGCTTGGCCCAGTGTCACTTGGGAGGGTACAACAATGAAATCTGGAATAATACTTCTTTATATAAAAGGAGATCCTATCCTAGAGCATAAATTCCTTAAAGGTGGGGATTGTTTGCATTTCTTTTTTTAATCTTTTTCATCCCTAGGGCTTAGCACAAAGTAAATTCATAATAAATGCTTGTTGATTGAACCAAATATTCTACCAAAACTGCTAAAGCCTAGGAGTAATTAACAGGATACAATCGTGATGTTGTTCTGGGGGCAAGTTATCCACTTAGAGCATATTAATAATTAATACTTTTTTTTCTTCTTTTCTGTTCTCAGCAATGCTGAAACAATATCTCAAAGGTTGTCTGTCTGTGTGGGTCTATATGTAGTTATATAACAGATTGATGGACTCATCATTCAGTAAGTTAATCAACAAACATTTTTAAGCACCAGTTCTGTTCCAGGCATTGTACCCAGTCATTACGAATATGAATACAAATACAAATTGTCCGGGAACTTACATTTTTAATACTTGGGATGGAACATGATTGTGATTTTGCTCATAGGAGACAATTGCTGTTCAGGCTCTGAACAATCCAGTTCACTACAACCTTGCATTGCTTTAAATGTTAGAATTAGATTAATATAGTTAGGTTTTAAGGAATAGCCTGAGCAGTAAAATACCATAGACTTTTTCAACCTCAGAATGTATTTTGCTGGGCATGTTTTTCTCTGAAATATAAAGGAACTTTAACCTTAAGTCCTTTCATCTTTTCCCCCCTCATATTTATAGATGTTTTCAATCTTTCTTCCTCTATATTTATCACAGTCTCTGTGGTTTAGGGGCTTTAAATCTCTCTGCCTTTACCCGTTCCTGTCACACAAATGCTCATGCACATTTTAATTCCTTTTTCCTTCTTTATCTTCCATGTTTTTCTTTCAAACTCCCTGCTATTTAAATTACTTGTGTTTGTAAAATTCTTACTTCACATGGGAGAAATTCTTAAATATTTTCACTTAGGATCATGGGATTATAGATTAAAAGACCTCAAAGGTCATTTAATTCAATACATTTTTGATGCAACTTTTTTTAAACATATACTATTTCTGACTCTCATGGGATAAGGTTGTGGGAGGACTAGAGAAGAAAATAATTTGAGCTAAATAAGGAGAAGAAAATCATGTAGGAATTTTTGAGGGATCTAAGCCAGTGAAATGGTCAGAAGTTGAATTTTAGCAGAAGGAATTTGAGATAAATTGAGGATAATTTAAGAACTCTGGGCCCAGTGTCTGGTCCTAATTTTTCAAGGTATTTTCTTTTTTTTTCTTTTTTTTTTTTGATTTCTTTTTTTTTTTAAATAAGCTTTTTATTTGTATAACATATATATGGGTAGTTCCCCAACCTTGATCTTTACAAAGCTTTCCAATACAAATTTTACCCCCAGTCCCCTCCCCTCCCCCAGATGGCAGGAAGTCCACTACATGTTAATAATGTTGAAATGCTTGAGAAGTTATGCAAGAAAAATCCTATCTACAAGAAAAAAAAAAAGAATCAGAGAAAGGCAACACAATGCAAGCAAATGTCAATAGAGATCATGAAAATGTTACGTTGTGGCCCATATTTCATGTCCCTCTTTCTGGGTGTATATGGTTTTCAAGGTATTTTCAAGGTAAGAGAAACAAGTTTGATGACAATTAAGGAGAGAATTAAGAAAAAAAAAGATTAAGGAAGATTAAAGAGGTTTAGGGGTGGAACCTGAAGGTATAGAGATAAGTAAGATAAAAAGTATATAATTTGTATAGTATAGTAGGTAAATATAAGTATAATATACAGAGAAAGTATAGTAGGTAAAGATAAGTGGAACTATCATAAAATATCGCAAATGTTTAGAGTAGATTAAAAAATAGGGCAGATTGATAAAATAGGAGATTGGGATATAATAGGATAAAATAGAAACAAGGGTGAAGGGAAGAGAATGGGATTATGACTAGGGAATTGATGAAGCAATGGAATTTGAATGGAGTTTATTATTAGAAAGTGATACCTGGATATAAAAAGAGTTAGTCACATTTTATGATTAAGTTGAAAACATCAACAAGTACTTTTATGAAAGAAGGCTAAAATACACAGCTATTATAGAGATTAAAGGAAATTGTACAATGACTTTAGACAATGGTTATATTTCTGCCATCATCAAATAACAATTATGTTCAAAGTTTAGTTTAATCTCCATACTACAAGAGACTATAAAGAGATTTGAAGAGCACTTCTCCATGTTTTTGGTTATTAGGGAGAATGAAGGGCATCTGAGAATGGGATTTCAATTTCTGTATCACAGTTCTAGAAGGAGCATTTACAGATTCTTAACAAAAACTAGTAAGAATGTATTTGCCAGCTGTCTTGCAATTCTAATATTGAGTTTTAAGCTGATAAGGATGAGGAAGAAAGAAAACTGTCCATTTGTATCCCAAGAATTAGATACCATAGAATATAACCACAAAAAAGAATAATGTCTGAAATACTGAACAATTTTCAGGACATAGAATCCAAGAGGAGCCAGTAGTAAAATCTAATGTTTACACATAGGTAGGTTTGGTTTCAGAGATATCACTGAGATTATGTAGAATGAAGCTATCTAAAGGGGTTTTGGATGGGTATACTTAAAAAAAAAAAAGAAAGAAAGAAAGAAACAAAGAAAGAAATGGGATAGGCAGAAGAGAGTAGAAAAAGAGTAACCTTTTATATTCAGAAAGTATATTAAAATGAGGAAATTTAGGAACCAGGAAAGAAATTTATTATGGAAACTATGAGGTCAAGGTCAGTAGAGGGAGAAATGGAAATCATTAATCACAATCCTGGTTCAGAGATAAGCATGATAGAAAGGTAGCTTCAGTTATCACTTACTGGAATGCAATCTGCCAAACAGAATGCTTCCAAAATTCTTGATTTATTCTATTTCATGTTTTAAAAAATGAATGAATCAATAAGGGTAGATCCTCTTATGGATCTGAAAATCAGATAGGGAGAAATTGGTTGCTGGTGTAAAAGTGATAGAACACTGGGGAAAAGTGGCCATGGCATTCAATAGTTTGTATTATAAGAGAGGAAATATAGGTATACTCTCACATATACCCAAGATTTTAAGGAAGCAGATTTCAAAGCATTCATAGGAAAGAGGTAATATTCCATTGTCTAAAATGCTTCCTCGCAAGTCAACCCAGGAGGAGTGGGGATGCTCAAAGATGAGATTCTAAAGATTGGGGGGAAAAAACAAAATAGTTCTAGCATAGAGGGGAACCTGGTATGTTTCTGAAGAAATGAATGTAGATGCTTAAACAATTCACCAATCAATTTAGCTTTTAAAAAGTCCTAAATGTACAAGCAAGGACATGTAATAGAAAATGAATAGAAGACAGAAGAATGCTAAAGTACAGACAGAATTGTGGTTGATGAAGGGAGATAAGAATAACAAAAACTTGGTTTTTTTTAACTATATTGGAAGAAAAATAAAGATCAAAGAAGGAATTTGAGTGTTATTTGATAGGCAGCTGGGATGAAGATTACTGACAATAGCAAGAAGTCTGTGTAGCTCAAATCAAATTTTTTTTTTTCTGTTTTCTCTGCAAAGGAGAATGACCTTTACACTGAAAATGACAAAACAAAAATGACCAACAGGAGAATGATGCCCAAAATAAGTTAGAAGATAATAAGAGTATCTAGTTGTCCTTGATGAATACCAGTCACCAGCCCTAAATGAGCTATAAGCTCAAGTCCTGAAAGAACTGCCAAATGTGATTGCTGAGCTTTTGTCAGTGATATCAAAAAAAAATCTGTAAATGAGAAAGGTACTATAATATTGGACCAGTTTTTGAGGACAAAGGGAGAATGAGAGGGAGCCATGGAAGGAGGGAGAGGAGAGAGAGGGGGGAGAGAAGGAAAAGAAGGGGTTGGAGAGACAGAGAAAGAAGGGAGAGGGAGAGGGGAAGGATAAGAGAGGGAGATGAAGGGGGAGAAGAGAGGGAAAGAAGGCAAGGAAGAACAAGAGTAGAGTTTAGAAAATGTGAGCAAATGAGTTTGACTTCAGTTTCTGGGAAAATTCCAGAATGGATCATTAAAAACATATTTGATTATCATTTTAAAAAGGAAGCACTGATTGGCTTCATCAAAACCAGTCATGCCAGATTAATCTCATCCCCTTTTTAGACAAGATTATTAAATTTGCACATGAGAGGAATGGTATGAATATAGTTCCTATAACTTTTAGCAAATATTTTGATATTAGGGAAAACAATGAGATATGAATTAGACATAATACAGTAAGATGGAATTAGAAATGGTTGTTCAACAGATCTGAAGAGGAGTTATTAATAGTTCAATGTCAACAGGACAGGATTTCTTCAGTAGAGTACTCCAGTGACATAACCTTGTACTCTGTATTTTTTTTTATAAATAACTTGAATAAAGGCATAGATAATATCTCCATCTAATTTGCAGATAGCACAAAGCTGGAAGGAATAGCTAATGGTAGATAACAGAATCAGGACCCAAAAGAGTTTTGAAACTAGAGCATTAGGATAAATGTAGAAATTCAATAGGGATAAATGCAAAGTTGGGAATGGATAGACAGTAGGTCTGAAAATGATAGGAGAGTTTTAGTGTACTGCAAGCTCAAAAGTGTGATTTGACAACCCAAAAAAGTTGCTAAATTCTTAGGCTACTGTAAGGGTGAAACTACCATGAATAGAGAGATAGTAGTCCCATTGTATTCTACTTTTTTCAGACCTCTTCTGGAGTAAAAAGTACATTAATAAGTTGGTGAGTGACCAGATAAGGATAACAATGATGGTGAATAGTCCTTGAGTTCTTGTCATTTGAAGATCAGTTGAAGGGCCATACCTGGAGCGGCAAGGGGGGATTATGAGTGCAGTCTTCAAGTGTTTTGAAGGGCTGATATATAGAAGAAAAATATATTTGTTCTGAGTATATCCAGAGTTTGGGTAAAACCAAGAGCAATGGAAATTGCAAAGAAACCAGTTTAGGCATGATGTTAGAAAATCATTCATACAAAGCATTGTCCAAAAAAAAAAAAGGGATCCTTGGAGAGCTTTTATCTTCTGCTTCATCCTAGATCTTCTAGCAGGGACTGAATGAATTGTCCTTCATGTCTTAGTGGAGATTTCCTCGCTAATGAGTTGGACTAGATGGCTGCTGAAGTCTTCTCCAGCTCAAAGTCAGTGATTAAGTTAAGGAAAGAGAAGCAGAAAGAGTGCTAAACATCGTAGATTTATGTTTAAAAGATTAAAAAGAAATGGTGACTTAAAACAAAGTTATCTCAAAAAAATATTTTAAAATAAAATTTTATTTATATATAAATATATATATATATGAACAAAGCTGGCAAAATTGAATAATAATAGTGTTTAACATTTATATATACTATAAGGTTTACAAAACACTTCACATAAATTACCTTATTTAATCTTCACAAACTCTGGGAGTTTTGTACTATTACTGTCCCCATTTTAAAGGAAAGGGTATTGAGACTTAAAGAGCTTATGTGACTTTACGAGGTCACAGAAAAAGTGTCTGAAGCAGATTTTAATTTATATTTTCCTGGCTATAATTCTAGTGTTCTACCTACTATAGTATATAGATGTCTAAATACATTTTCATTTAGTGTAGGGAACTTAACAATATCTCCTACTTCTAGTTACAGTCTATAGCCTCATTGTTCAAAATAACTTATGATTTGACCAAAAAAGGTTTTCTGAAAAGAAGTGAAGATTTAGATAGTTGTAGTACAAATAAGTTAATGATATAGTTTTAAAAATTCAACTAGAATTTTAATTTATTTATTCTGTCATTGAACTAGAAATCCTCTAAATTATATAATTTTAAAAAATAGAAACTAAGAAATAGAATATGTTCCCCACAGAGGGGAGGAGTCTAGGTAGATGAAATCAAATGTTCAAATTAAGTATTACTTTTGAATGAAAAAAAAATACACCTTTAAAAATGTTACTATAATTTTTAACTGTTTTCAAATATCAACTTTAAGGGAAATACTCTACATATTTTGCTTATCAAGCAAACATTTCTCTATCCCTTCCTGAGCCAACTCAAGACATATACAAATAACTAGTCTTTTATATACTGCTGCCATTTAAAAACTGTTAACAAATATCACAGTGAACTTTTCACTAGTGTAGCTGAAGTATATAGGCTTTAGGCAATTTTCCAGACAGATGAGGAAAACTTTGACTTCTGCCTCCATCATCTAGACATTTTAAAGTTTGTTTTTGTCCTGAATTGTACATTGAGCACAGTTTACCATTATAATGAATTCTTGGGAAAGGTGGGCCAAACTCAGACCTTAAGAATCTTAATAATATTTAGACTTCAAAAGAAAAACAGTAGGTCAAAGTAAAGGAAAAAATCCTTGTGATTATTTATAAAGTTATAAAACATTGCATAAGGTAAAAGGAGTAATCTGAGGGAAGTATTGTCTTAATGATTGATAACTATAACAAATTAAATAAATTTCAATTCAAAATATCAGGGTATATTTTAGAAATTCTGCTAAAATGTTAAATCACAGTGGTTCAAGGTAAAAAATTTATGACAGAAACTGATTATAACTCTAGGGAATATTGTTTATTACCTCAGGATTAGGCACAATGAATCTTGCTAGAATTTTTGTAAGTATCATAATCAAATAATTCAGGTTTTGATGTGTGGCAATGCCTTAAATTATGTTTTTCTCAAGATTGGGATCACAGAGGAGGTAGTAGCAGATTTTTTTTTTCCCCATGGTTGTTTGCAGGGTATGAGTACTCTTCAAGGGCATGGAGACACAATTGGTTTCCCTTTATTATAGAGCTGTATAATGCATTTGGAATGAAAAAGGATGATTCTCTATTAGTTAAGTCCAAAAATGCTGTCCCTTATGGAACATAGTATTTAACATGCAAGAGTAAGCTTAGAGAAGAGGAAAGAGATCTAGTTGTAGAGAGTTCATAAATGTCTTCCTGGGAGGATTGTTTTTCTTTTTTTTCTCCTCATTCTCTAAAATATTTATTCTTGAGCATACTTATTGCTGTTTTCCCCATTGCTTTGTTAGTGTTACATCTCAAGTGCGTCAAACTTTGTGAAGATTTCTATCTCCACAGAGGAATGATGAAAGTCATTTAGTAGTATGACATTGCTCCAGTGGAAAGGTTTTACCCTCTAATGCTCTTTAAGCGGTGTCTGTTTGGCTATAAGTGAGATGTGCGTCTTGTTTCTGAACAGAGATTATAAGCTCTGCTTTGGAAAGACATTGTTTTCCTTTAGTTCTCTCTTGGGCGCTTGTTCCTAAACTGCTATGCTTAGGCTTGCTGAATCAGGGGGAAAAAAAGACATCATTTTGTTTGCAGCTAGGATCACTGGCATGAAGGGATTCAACATGCTTTGTAAAAAATATAAAGAGAAAAACACTAAAAAAACAAAGAGAACAGCTACAATTTGATGGCACAGAGGGATAACTATTTTTGTAAATAATGTCAATCATCAGCTTGACAATATTTTTGTGTGTATATAAATAATATACTAAATATGTGACAACCTAACTTTTACTTATATACAAAATAATTAGTAAGTACTTAACATTATTAACTTTTAGAGTTATAAGCCAGTTAGTCTTGTAAATTGTATACTATAAAGTATACAAATGTGAACATAATACTATTATCCTAATGCTGTGATATGCCCACATATACTCCAACTTTGATCAGAAATTCACCTATATGTCATGTAAAGAAATATTTTCTAGTATTTGTGTGTCAGTAATACCTAGCATTCCAGGGGAAAAGAATCACAGGATGCTCTAAAGAAGAGTATAAAAAAAGACCTTAGCTATTCATCTTAGCTCTTCCCTGTAAGATACTCTGGGAGTTGTGTAGTCCTGTGTTTGTGGCTAATGTTGGTTAAATATGTTTTAAGGTGAAGTACTTAATGCATACGAAAGAACTTCTTTATAATAAATAAAATACCTTATTTTTTATTTTCTTCTTTGCTTCTATGAAGACTGACCCTTTGATCAGCGTCTCTGAACCTATTTTCCATGTATTGGAAAGAGTACACTATGGAACATTATTGTCAATCATAGATAAGTGAATTTGTGAAAGAAGTATACTTTTAATTTAAAATTGGCAAAAATTTGTCTTTTCTACTTAAACTGCTAGTTTAAATCTCTTGGACACATTTTTTAAGGGGAAGAAAAAGAGGAAATAATAACAATGAGAGACACAACAAAAGGATAGAATCCAAATGAAGGCATAAAGAATTAGGAGAGCAGTTAACTTCTATTTAAATCATATTTTGCTATATACAGAATTCTTTTAGGAATCATTGTGCTGAGTCAGATTATTACTTTAGGTTTACATAAACAAGAAATATGGAGAGCCACCAAACTATCTCATGGATAATTATAATCATATATGTACTTGTAGGTATGCTTGTGTGTATATATAAATACATATGTGTGTATATTTATATATGTATATATATAAATATATAAATGAAAGACATCATCTAATGATTAACTTATATTCCAACAGATTTACTAAATTCTCCTAAGGTCATAACAATATACATTTTTATTATTATAGGGTACAATTGGGCCATTTTTCCTCGACTTTAATTTCAGGACATATATTAAAAAAAAAAGAGGACTTTTGTTTTCAAAAAGAATAGAGGCAGAGAAAAAATAAACCACTAGCCTTTATTCCAAGATGATGTCAGCTGATTAGTATGTTCTGAGTATAGTCTTTGCAACATTTAGGACTCTATATCATGAGGCTATGATTTGGCTTGCATCTCTAAATTTTGTACACAATCATATCTTTAAAAACTTTGTTAAATATTTTCTTGAAAATATTTCATTGTTACTTGTAATCATCACCATGATCTTTGAATCTAATAGCATTTTCAAAAAAAATGAAATTAGATACATCTCTTTCTTAGTGAGCCCACTTTGACTTATAGTGATCACAAAATTTTTTTCTAAGTATTTATAAAACCTATTTTTAAAAATATAATTTTCCTAGAAATACATATCATGCTAATCAATCTATGATGTCTCTGATTTATCTACCTCCTATTCCTTTAAAAATTGGACCTTTGGTCTTCTCTAATCTTAATATCACTCCCATTTTTTATGAGATTGCCTACACATAGAATGTTTGCATGTTCTTTCAAATCAATTCATAAAACACTGGGTAAATGTTTATTAAGGGTGCATTGCTGTGCTAAACACAAGTGAGCCAAAGGAGGGAGAAGGAAATGAAATAGTCCCTGCCCTGAAGTACTTGAGATTCTATTGGGGAGACACAAGATGTACATGGTTATATAAATAATGGTAAATTTGGGAGCTTACAAATTAGTAGCAATTGCAGAAGCCCTGGAAAGAGTCAGAATAATTTTCCTGGAATAACTGGCCCTTGAATCAAAGATAAAGAACTAAACTTGAATGACTAGAAAGTTACTAATAATTTTAACAGTAATAAATTTGGAAGTTTGAAATGTAGAAGATTAGAGGGACGTATAGTAACAGGTTTTTATTTTGGACATAATGCATAAAGTTACTAAAATTTAAAATTCAGGTCGAGATTCTCTTCAGGTAGTTAAGAAAATAAGATGAGCTTTTCTTGGTATATACATTCTTTCAAGTATTCCTTTTTATGTAATTTACTCTTTTTGGGGATTTACTCACACTGAAATATTTTAATCATTTGTTACCTGCCACTAAGTTTTAGTGAGAACATATTTATTTTATTTTATTTATTGCCTTTTATTTGTAGAAGATAGTTAAGATCTTATGTGAATTGTTTCTTCTCTCTTGCCATTTATTTTCTCTTACCAATTCCTAGATATTTCCACCAGTATTTTTTACTGTATTATACTTGTTAATGTCTTTGCTATTTAGGTTAGAAATGACATCTGGAAATTTTTCTCAACAGTCCACTTTTGGGTTTTGGTCATATTAAGTCTTCAGAAAAATACACCCAATATAACTTTTTTTTTTGCCTCCATCCATAACCAAACTCCCATCAATGATGTATCTTCAAAAATCATGCTTTAATCACAAGTAAACAAAACAAAACAAAACAAAAATTGATTCCAAAATAAAACTTTAGTAGATCATACTTTTAAAGATGATTGATCAGAATGATAATGATTTTAGTTAACCACTGTCTCCATGGATGAAATAAAATTCATAAAATTTGAAAGGCAACTTTTAAAAGATTCATTAAATTTTTGAATTAGCTTTTGACTTTCATCTATTAATATTATATAAATGTTGACCACTTTAACTTTCAATACTTAGGATTCCTATTAATGAAAAGCATTTTACACAATTAAGTTAAGGATCAAGATTATTTTACCTTAAAATATTGAGAAGTGGAAATTTATTAAATTCATATGAATTTAAAATATTATACATGAAATAACATAGCAGCATTAATAAGAATTAATTTATAACAATACTAAAAGTCTGTGCTACCATTAAGCCATTTCTCCATTAAGATTTAATATATCAAAAATCCAGGTTAATCAGCAATCACATTACAAATAATTGCAACTACAAATATCTAAATTAGAGAGATAAATATTAATCTTTTATTTAAGTTGTTCTGATATTTGCTTTACAATATAAACAATGACAGTAATATAGATATTTAAATTTAAACAAAACCAAGTGACAAAAAAATTAACATAGCTATTATATATACATTGCATTAATTGACTTTTAGCTGCTTGTAACATTTATACAATTATGTAAAAATAAATTACTGATACATACAGGAGCTGCATTACTATCATGCTTATTATGCTTTATAAACTATAGAGAACATATCAGAAATTACAAGAATTTTACATATATTTAATACATCTATAGATTTTACCTCATAAGGGAAATGGACCTCTCAAAGAATACCATGTGTCCTTGTTTCTAGAGAGTAATTTTTCTTTTATGTTTGATAATGGCAAGCTGCATGGCAATGATCACCAATCTCTAGAGGTAACCCTGGTTAAAATAGAGTCTGTTGTGAAAGCAAATAAAATCATTTATCACATTTAAACAGCATAAAATAACCTACAGATGCAAACCATTTTCTTATTTTCACTCTACTGAATGTATTCACCAGATTTGAGGAGGGAAACATTGATATGCTTTTAAGTTGCTTCCTACATGAATATGACCCATGCAGTATTAAATGTGGCTAGCAACTTAGATGACCAGAAATCCTCTCCACTATGTTAGATAACTCAAGAACCTGACCTAAAATTATAATTTTCATAATGTTTGTAAAGGGAAGGGAGGGAACTGGCTTGATTTCTGTGCTTTTTTTTTTTTTAAATGAATCACATTTAGTTATAGGGTAAAATTTTTTTTTTATTTTTTTTTATTTTATTTGCATAACATATGTGTGGGTAATTCTTCAAC
>JAJPUD010002593.1:0-75610 GCA_023553655.1 Myrmecobius fasciatus
CAATTTGTTTTTACCAGAAAGAAAAAAAAATCCTATGATTTAGAGCTAATAAAGCATGGTAACAATTGTCCTGAGAAATTGAGCTCTTAATCTTGGGAGAAATCCAAACAAAGACTGAAATGATACTATTTTTCAACAGTATTGTAGGGCTGATTTCTATTCAGGTATAGGTTGAATTAGATGTCTCCATTATCTCTGCAATCTCTTCTACTTCTGAGTATTGATAGCACTTAGCACATTTTTGGCACATAGTAAGCATGTAATAAATGATGTTTCAGACTATCTAAAATTTTGTTTCAAATTCTATTGACTCATACAATTACATATCAAAAAGAGTTAAGCATTAACAATTTAGAAATAAAAATAGATCAAAGTATCCTTTTATCAGCAGCACAAACTAAGTAAAAGATTTTTAACCTTGTGTTTGCTAGTACTTATCTGAAGCTCCTAATTTTCACTTGAGTTTTTTCCAGGATTCTCTTGGTTGCAAGGATAAAAAAGTGCAGTGATCCTTAGGGTACTGTAGCAAAATTAAGAATAATTTCTTTGATAAGACAAGAGTCCTTTAACTTTGAGATCCCCTTGCCAATGGAAAATTAAATACCATTCCAGTAGCAATAGAAAATTTTTCCAAACCTTTTAATCACTCCTCAAATGTCCCCATGACTCCCGTACTTTTAATGTCTCAGCTGAGAATTTTGTTTTGTATTTCAATGAAAAAATTGAGACCTATTGCTGAGAGCTCAGATGCCTTCCACTACTATTTCCTCCTTCTCCTTTGTCTCACATGATGAAGTTAATCACCAAGGCAAATCAATCTAAATGCAAAAGTGATCCCACATCACCCTATTTTCTCCATTAGATTATTTCTTCTATTTTCCCCATTCTTACTAATCTTTAATTTTTTCAGGAAACTGGCTACTACTTTCCTGCCTACAAACATGTGTCTTTCTTTATCCTCAAAAAATTCTCCCTTGATACATCCATCCCACTAACTACATTTTCCCCTCCCTTTCATATTTAAGCTCATTAAAAAAAAAAAAAACTATACTAGATGCTTCCATTCTCACTCTGTTCTCAAGTTTTTGTAGTCTAGATTTCAATCTTATTATTCAAGTTCTCCAAAATTATCAAAGGTATTTTAATTTCTAAATTTCATTGCTCTTTGTTTAGTCTTCATCCTTTTTGACTTCTGTGCAGCTTTTGGTAATGTTCACCTTTCTTTTCTCCTTCATTCTCCCTTTTCTCTAAGTTTCTATGTCATTTCTCTCTTATTTCTCCTGTTATCTGGATATCTGACCACTCCTTCTCAAATTTCTTTACCCACTATCTGTGAGTATCCTCCAAAGCTCTTTCCCAAGTCCTTTTCTTTTCTCCTTCTTTAGTTTTTTAAGTGGTGACCTCCCCTCATTCATTTTTCTGACACTGACACCATCCTACTGTATTCTTTTTATCCCCTCATGTCTGAACTATTCTAGTAGCCTTTGGATTGGTCTCCTTACTTCAGGTCTCTACCCACTCTATTCCATCTTCAACTCAGGTGTTGAACTAATGCTCCTTCAGCACATGTCTGACAAGGTTATTTTACAAATTCTAGTGGTTTCCTATGTATTGCCTCCAGGTTCAAATATAGTATATTCTGTTTGGTTTTTAAAGCTCTCTATAGCCTAGCCTCTTCCTAGCTTTATAATCTTCTTCTACTTCCCTATCCTCAATAATACTTTTTGATCTAGTTTTTTTGCTGTTCATATCAGGACATTTCTTCTCCCAAATCATTCATTTTCACTGGCTCTCTCTGTGTCTGGAATTTTCTCCCTTCTTCTTGTGTCCTTCCTCCAATTCTTTCTTTGAAATCTCATCAAAAGTCTCACTTTTTTTTAATCAGAAGTCTTACTAGATACCCTTTAATATCAGTAAGTCTCCTAATATTACTTCCAATTTATTTTGTTTTTACATGGTTGTTTGCTCTCTCTGTCCATTAATCTATGAGCAACTTGAGAGCTCCTTGTATTTTTCCCTCTTTTTTAATCCTTAGGATTTAGCACAATGCCTAACAAATGCTTTTCAGTTTGACCTTAAGGAACAAAAGAATCTAATCCTGAGGCCATGCTACTTCCATCTCTGCTGCTCTTCACTTTTTTGCCCAGTCACTTTTTGAATTGTACCTATCCCCTGAGGTTGGGAAAGTAAGGGAATCTATCTTTACAACCCTAGCTGAACACTGGATCTAATTCTGCTCTAACACAAAAATATGAGTGAAAGAATTATTCTAGGTGAGTCAACTGCTGTCTTTTAAATTTATTAGCTATTCCAAAACCCATTAAATTTGATGTGATCATTGTTCTTTTATCCTGCCATTGAATCAGCGATGTTGTGGTACATTAGTTTGCAGAATTGATCTGACTTTAAGATAATAGGAGCAGTGATTCTGTAAAAATATTTTTAAGGCTCTTTTTAGTAAGTTCCTTTTAGAATAATGTATTTGGAAAGATTTATGTCTCTTCTTTCAAAGTGTAAACCAATGCATATCTGGATAGAGACTTCTGCTTTCCAATACTGATCTGTTAAAGAATTTCTTAAAGCTATAATTTCCTCATCTTGTTTGCTCATTTTTTCCCATTGCAAGCTTTTGCTAAAAATCTGATAAATTTTGTTCATCTTCCAAGAATGAGTCAAAAAACTGAAGATACTGCTTTTGATCAGAGGATTATGCATTAAATAATTTTTTAAGAAAGAAAATTTAGAGACTAATACCTTATTGAACAGATGTTATCATTTAGATCTCGCTTTCTAACTTTGTGTATGTGTTTGAATTCCTAGTCAACTATCCATATGATACAACTTAAATATTGGTTCATCTTTTGACCTTCAGTTGATTGTATACAAAGGGCATATAGGAACTCTTTGATTATATTATTGTAATTTGAGAATTCATTGATGAAATCAAATCTTTTCTAGTTTGATTTGATAGGTTTATGGATTTGATAAGAAACCAGCTCTTACATTGACCATTTGCAATTTTTTGAGCTATATACCTTTGAAGGTGAAGACAGATAAGTCATTTTAGGTGTAACTTTGTCATACTAGATTTCTTGCAAGTAAAAGGGTATAATCCAGTGCATCTACAATTTTAGAAAAATAATTAAATCCAAAGTTATTTTTTTCTGGAGGAAAAAAGTCACATTTCACTCATTTCTCACTTGGCTACATTCCTCTAGACCAGGGGTACAGAACATCCAGCTCATGGATCATATAAAGCCCATGAATTTATTTGGTCAAGTCCTGCCAAGGAGATTGCAGGTGAAAACAGCAACCTTCCTCTGCTTGAATTCTTTTAATTGATGGTTTTGCATGGCCCTTGAATGATATAAATGTGCCCTTGGCAGAAAAAAAGGGTTATACTTCCCTACCCCTGTTCTAGACCTTGCCACATGCTCCAGGGACCTCATTTTTAGGAAAGATCATTTCAACAGTAGCCTTCCTCTGAAAGGGGGAAAAGTGGGCCAACTCCTTCAAGAACTTCCATTTGAGGAGGGTGTTCAGGTTAGCTCTCTCCTAGATTATGTCATCATTCAGTGGATTATTTTTCTCCACCCTTTCAGCTTCTTATTATTTGTTATTTTTTTCCCATTAAATTGTAAGCTCTTTAAAGGCAGAGAATATCTTCCTTTTTTCATTTAAAAAAAAATTCCCAGCATTTATCACCATATCTTACACAAAGTAGATATTTAATAAGTGTTTGTTAACTGTCTGCATAGGTTTATATTAAGTGGTTTAAGAGGCATTAAAAATTATTTCTCTCATTGGTCTCCATTAGTTTCAAAAATTCCATTCATTGCAATTAGAATTACTACTTTTGACTTTTGTATTAAGGCACAGTATCCAGAAACCCTTTCCTATAAATGTCTTATCTTAGAAGAGTAACATAGCCAGTAATGGTTGACAATAATTGAGTTCATCAGATTAGTTGATGAAATAAGAAATAAGGGAAGTTTTTAAATGGACAAAGAATAAAAAAAAGAACAAAATGCCTTAAGTTTATCACAGTATTATAGAATATTAGAGAGAGAGATGTATTTTAAAGTCATTTGCAACTCCCTTATAGAGCTGGATCTAATCCAAAACCCTCAAAAAACTTGATTCTCTTAAATAATAGAATTATAATATTTTGAGATTGGAAGAGACCACAGAAGTCATCAAATCTAGAGAGTGAAAATTTTAACCAGAGACTTTAGGCTTTAAGTCTTCTCTTAAGAAAAGCAAACCTAGTGAGGCACGATAGTGGACCTCTTGGGAAATCAGTGGGTAGTATAAAAGCACTGGAAGTATGACAAAATGATATCTGTAGGGAAAAAGGAATGTCAAAGATGTTTACTGTTAAGTTTATAATTTTGTCTAATACTGTTCATATCCCTGCTATTTTGATATTACTTATTACATTTTGTTTGGATATCTCAATTTTCTTGATATCTTCTTGACTTTCTCATTGTTCCTAGTG
The DNA here is from genome assembly GCA_023553655.1 of Myrmecobius fasciatus. Lineage (NCBI taxonomy): Eukaryota > Metazoa > Chordata > Mammalia > Dasyuromorphia > Myrmecobiidae > Myrmecobius > Myrmecobius fasciatus. The sequence goes on from JAJPUD010002593.1 coordinate 4,499, forward strand.
GCCCCAAATATATATTTCATCTCTAACTGCAATTGAAAGATTTTTTTAATGTGATAGCAGTTTGTACAACCAAATAATCCTTTCTATAAAGTTGATGTTCCAAGACAAAATAAATACAGATAGTCTTAAAAATACCTTTGCCAGTCAGACCTTAAAGTTGTATGTCAAAATCAATCTATCTTTTTTACTTTCATGGATTCAGGAAGATTATACTTTTTATTTTCTCTTAAATATAAAGATGTTTTACTGATATTTCAAAATCTCTACTTCCAAACAAATGGCAAAGAAGGGTTGAAAGAGTATATAAGAGTATATAAAGGTAACATACATTTATGTAGCACTTTAAAATGCTTATCTCATTTGTGACTTATAATAACTCTCTGAGGTAGTTACTGTAAATCCTGTCATTCCCATTTTACAGATAAAGGTATAGTGTATAGTGAGAAAGTGAGGAATGGTTGGAAGATTTGCTGAAAAAGTTATGGGGTGGGCTAGATGTTGGAAATGGGATATTTTCCTTTAACTTTTGTGGTTATACTTCTCTCTGTTGTGTTCTGAAGGTTAAATGTCCTTATCTTAGGAAACTAGTAGTCTACTTTCAGGACTCATCTATATTTATTTGCTAAAGTAAAGTATTTAACTTTGAAGATTACTGATTTAAACAATGATCTTTCCACTGATGTTTTCTTATCTTCTCTTTATTTCATGGGTATTAGAAATGTCATCACTTGAGAATATTAGTTGAATAAGGTACATGGATTTATAATTTCATGCTGTCAAATGTTAATATTGTAGAAGAAAATTAATTGTGTAACAGAATTTGATTTCTTCTTGGACACATTTTACTGGTGAACTAAAATGAAATTAATATGGAAACAATAATCCCTCTTTAAATTGTTTGAAAAATATTTTAAAATTACAGTCATGGCATGTAAAATTTCAGTCTAGAAGAAATCAGAGAAAGGAAGCATGGTAAAGGAGATAAATATCCAGTTGTAGAGATTGAAAGACTAAATTCTGGGAAATTAATAAATTTTTATAAAGTGCTACTTTATATAATACTTTATAATACCTTTATACTTTTATAATACATACTATGTGTCAGGCATTCTTCAAAATGCTTTAGAAATATTCTCTCATTTGATCCTTACAAAATGTCCTAAATGTGTTGTTAGTCACCCCATTTTACTATGATGTGGAAATAGAAGTAAAAATAAAAATAGTGACTTGTCTGGGGTCTCATAGCAAGGAACTGTTTCAGATTGAGTTTGAACTTTTCTTGATTTCAGGGACAGCATCCTACTTTGTATCACCTAGTTGCTTTGGTATGGGATTCCACTACTGATGCATGCTAGTTCTATGATCCTGGGAAAGCCATTTAATTTTTCTATGCTTCTAAGGAAATCCCCGTTTGTAGAAGTTGCATTGGTAACCTTATGGATTCTTAACAACAATAAAAATCATAGTGCAGACCCCCTCCCTCCCCAAAACAATAAAACAATCAGAAATATACCATAAAGACTGTTAGTAAGCATCATATATTTTAACTAAAATGTTTGCCTTCTGTCATGAATTAGGAATTTTTTCTCTACTGTGGACTAAATAAAAAGGCCATTTATGAATAAAATAATAACTTTACAAAAATTTTGGATTTGTATTTGATTTTTAGGCAAGAAATATGTATGTTTTATAAGTGAAACACTCATAAAATGTACTTTATACTGTAATCAATTAAAAGAGGAAAGACAAAGAGAAGTACAGAAAATAAGATTTAGATAAATGAATAAAGTAATAATGAAAATTATTGAGTCTGGGAAATTTAGATAAAGAAGTAGGGGGAAAAGAGGGAAAAGAAGACAGAAAAAATATATAGAGAAATATAGGCATAGAGAAAGGTCAAAACAGAGAGTAATTGGTATCTATCTTTCTATTTCTATATGTAGATATATAGAAATGTAGATAGATTTAGACATATAGATATATGATTTATTATTCAATGACCTAGATCCTTCCAAAGAGTTTAGCTGAAATATCCTTCACACTTTAAGACCTGAAATGACCACCTTCAAAACTCTTACTTTGCTGGAGTTACCTAACTCCATTTTCTGTGCTATTGGATCACATATCTTGTCTCTTTAGTCTGTTTTCTCAAATCCCATTCCTATTATCAGTCTCAAGCTATTCTTGCACACCTTCCTCATCCTATACTTAAGGGACCAGTGGTCTTTATAACTGCTATTATTTCTGCTTCTATTTACCTTGCCTTCCATCACCAAAACTTTCCCTCAGGCAATTTGCCAAAGCTCTTATATATTTTACTAAAGTATTTCCAGGTGAATTAAACAATGGGAATAAGGTCTTTCCTCAGAAAATTTTCAGATGTTAATTTGAAAAGATTATTTGAAATTGGTAACAAGATGGTAGAGGTGGTAAAAATTTATGACGGATGGGAAGAATAGCTAACATGTATAGAAATTTTTCTCAGGACCCAATGAAATTAAAACAAATATTAATTGGAGTCTTTTAATTTTTTCTTTTTCCTATAACATTTCCATGAAGGAGCCAAGTAGAATCAGGGTCCATTTTCTCTTTGTTAAAAAAAATCTTAGAAGTACATCTCTGATAGGTTTCAATGCCTGGACCAAACTGGCTGCCCTAAAATGTGTGTGTGTGTCTGTGTGTGTCTGTGTATCCTCAAGAGAAGGGATTAATCCTTGTTCTCCATAGACTATATACATATAGCATTGAAGTCCATATAGGTTCCTTATAGAAGAATGGTCATTATTTTAATTGGAGACCTCAGATTTTTCTTGGAGAAAGCAATTCTTTTTAGGGAAGCACTCATTTGTCTACACAGTATCAGAGATGCTGTCATAAACATACTTCTATTTCTTTGGGTTCTGAGGTCACATTTGTTTTATGCCCTTTACCTCATGTTATGCTGCCAAATATATTCCAATAATAATAGTAATAATAATAATAATAATGTAAGATGACCTTTGGTGTCTTTAGGTAATCAGGATCAGAATCAAAGATAAGAACATAATTTCATTTCACTTATTTGATGATTTGAACTAAAGCCATTCTTGTCAGGGAACCTTATGAAAGCTGTGGCTTCTTTTTTTTTTTTGGTAGATTTGGGCCCTGAGGGACAAAGAAAAAGAGATTAAAATTCAAGTTTATAGCCCAGAGTTAGGAGTTGGCTATGACAACAGTCAAACTTTATTACTATAGGGGAGATATAACAGTATCAGTTCAGATTTTTCTTTTCTAGCTAAGACAAATGATTAAAAGACTATCAGAGATCTTTTTGACAAAAAAAGTGTATTGTGTTCTTGCTATTGATTTAAATCAGAACTTCAGTATTAGGACTTGACCAAAAGAGACAGTTTTATAAAAGCTAAATTTTACCTGTGGGGACATCCAGAATAAATGTTTGTATGGACACTGGTTAATTTTTGTCTTTATATGATACTAATATCTTAATACAGAGACATGAGAAGATTATAAATATCGTGATGTGTTTGTCAAAAGACAAGGTGTTATATTAATGCCTATAAGTAGTTTATTGCAGGAATTTAATTCCCTTATTCACAACTTTGTACCTTGAAAATGCTCTCTACCACTCTTCCATTCTTTCCCTTCCTTCTTTATAATACTTGAAAGTCAAATTGAAGAACTAGCACGAAGACCAATACTGGCTTTCAAAAGATGAAGGAAGATAGATACTTGCTCTTTATTAGAACAGTCTTAAAGCAATAGCCATAGTACTATGCCAAGAGATTAAGAACCTATAAGGGAAAGGGGAGAAAGTTAAAATTACAGAACATGTATATACAGAAACAATTAAAGGCTACTTTTATATAATGTTTTAAGGTTTGAAAAAAATTTTACAAATATTGTCTCATTTTGACATCATAATAATTTTGCAAGATAGATGTTATTATTATCCCCATTATCTCCATGAGAAAACTGAGGCAGAATAAAGTTAAGTGACTTGCCCAAGGTTATAGAGCTAGTAGGAATCTGAGACTTGACTTAAACTTAGGTCTTCCTAAGTCCAGGTTTAATGCTCTTTCCATTGTGCATATGTTTGTATGTTGACAGAAAAAAAATCAATCTCCTTCCTTCCTCTCTGTCCCTTTCTGTCCTTTTCTTTCTCTTTCTGTTCATCTCTCCCTTTTTTTCTTTCTCCCTCCCATTTGGAATGCCTTTGCTCTAATAAGGTAACAATCATTTAATTTGATGTAGAACTTAATAATTGTATTACATGTTCACAGATATTAAATACAAGCTTATTTTTAGTCATTTTTTCTAATAGATCATTATCAACATATATTTCTGAATTGTTAAAATTTGAACTTTAGTTTTTCAATACCAAACTATATAGTTTATCCAAAAGACAAAATATATGGCCTAGATTCAGGCAAAGTTGGGTTTATTAGTTATATCTCAGTTATTGTAGTTATATCTCAATATTCTTATTGAGTTACAAAAAGCAGTCATATTATCCACCCGGACAGTAATCCAGGGACCATTAAATATAAAAAAAGTAATAGCAGGATAGTAACATGTCTTTGCAATGTTTCTATCTGAACGCTGAAGAAAAATAAAAAGATAAGATAATAATGATCCGAACAATGATATGCTGCTAAGCCATGGAGAGGAGGAAACATTTTCCCTAGCCCTTTATCCCTTGAAGCTTATACCTATTCCATTCAGATTATCATTAACTGGCAGTAATAAACCCTGATTGGTACCTTTCCAAATCATGTACGATGTGAGTCGCTGTCATCACTCTGTTTCCTGAAGAATTCTCAGGGGAGAATTAGCTCATATGCTATTCAGGTATTTCTGGAACAAGGCTGTTATTCTCCTGAGAGGATTAGAGAGAAGGAATTAATTCAGTTTCGCATATATTCATGAAGGGTTTTGCTCTGTGGGTTTATAATATACCTTTATTGTACTAGATAATTGAATTGAAGAAAAGTAGCATTAGAAATTAGAAAACATGTAAGATAGAAATCAGAAAAAACAAACTTCATCTAAAGTTGTCTCTAAATGAAGAAATTACATTCTGCAAAAATCCATCCTTAATCTCTCCTTCCTCCTCTCCCCCTTTGTGATTTTTTGCATAACTACAAGGAATTAGAACATCTGTTTTACTAATCAGAAAGTTTGAATCCTTGAGTAGTAATGCACTTATTTGTTTTAGTTTGCCATGGTACAAAAGTGAATTAGGCCAAGTATTTTAAGATAGAGCTGACATATTTTCTAGGATGTGAGGGAGATCCATCAAGAGAGAGGTATGGTAAATATTTACTACAATGTAGCATCAGGTATTTGTTCTAAAATACTAAGTGTGGTAGAGTTGGGATAGGTGAGGATGCTCATTGTCTCATTGTAGAAAGTTATAGGATTGGAAAACAATATAGTGAACACTAGGTATAGACCAACATTTCATGCCATGTATTAAGATGAGGTCAATTAGATACATGATTTATCAATAAAGGATGATATCATAATCAAATTAAGAGAGTATAGACTAGTTTACCTTTCATATATATGTATAAGGGAGGGATATAAAACACAAGAAAATATAAAGAACATTGCAAAATATAAAATAGATGATTTCACATATATAAAATTAAAAAGTGTTTGCAGAAACAAAGCTAAGGCAACCAAAATTATAAGGAAAGCAAAAAACTGGGAAAGAAATTTTGCAACAGATATTTCTGATAAAGGCCTCATTTCTCAAATTTATAGAGAACAGAGTCAAATTTATAAAAATACAAGTCATTCCCCAGGTGATAATTGGTCAAAAAATATGACAGGCAGTTTTCAGACAAAAAAAGTCAGAGCTATCTAATGACTATATAGTCACATGAAAATGTTCTAAATAATTTTATAAATATATGTGTAATATAAATAAAATGAGAACATATATATAAAGATATATAAATATGTGAATGTATATATACACATATAAATATGTGTATTTTATATGTACACACACATACACACTACTGCTATATCTATATTGCAAAGACATCAAAAAATGGAAGACCAATTAATGCAAAAATATTTTTAGTAACTTTTTGTGATGACAAGAATTGGACATCAAAGAGATGTCTATCATTTGAGGAATGGAGAACAAACTGTAATAGATGGTTATAATGAAAAATCTTTTGTGGAATAAGAAATGACAAGCAGGATGACTTCAGAAAAACCATCATCCAAGACTAAGTATCTATTCATTTTTCCATGAAATGGACTGTGATTATTCAATAGTCTCAGTTCCAAAAATATCCGTACATATTATCCTGCCTGATGGATTCTTACTGCAAACTGTTGAGAATTAGCACATTCACATACTACAAAAGCCTCAATTAATTGCACATGGTACACTTCTTTAGATATTTTAGAAATTCAAATGCTCACTGCAAGATCAAAGGTGGGAGAAAAGCTGAAGTAGAGATAAATACAGGTTTCCAAATTGCCAGCCTTGTGTAGCTTCTACCTTCAAAGATTCAGAATATCCTACAGCCATTTGAAAGACAAGCAGGGCTAGCCATAGGCAAATTTGAAAGTAGGTAAAGTTAATATATACTTCATATTTCCTTTTGAAGAAGCCCCAAACTGTTAATGAACTCTTCTAACAAGAGTTTGTTAAACACCTTTTCTGTGCAAAGCCTATGTCCATTTCTACAGGTGCACAGGTAATAGAAAAATATATAAATTTCTACAGATAAAAACAGGTAAAAGAAAAATATCTTTTAAAATAATTTACATTTACTGAAATTTGTACTCTTCAGAAAAAAGAAATCCATTAATTTGAACATCTACATTTTTCCCTGTTCCCTTCATTCTCTGACATCAAAACTTAATTGTTTTGAGTATCATAACCTAATATATAAACTTTTGTGGCATTTTATTAGGAAGGTTACTAGAACCCAGATATATGATTCCCTTTATTCTACTGTCTGATTCCAATTGTAAGCATCTCCTACACAAAATTAAAGCCAATGGGGAGATACCTGAGAAGCTGAGTATTCATTCACTTGTGAAATAAACATTCACTCACAATTTCTGTGTACAGAATGTGTTCTAGTCAAAGGACAATAAAATTTCAAGAGTCTTGTAACACTGTTTAGATTGCACCTAGAAAAAAATATTTTTAATGCATAAATTCTTAATATGGGGCTCAAGAGTTTCTGTTTAATTTAATAATATATCTATATGATGTATCTATATATGCATGCATAGATAGGTATGGATAAATATTTCAATATAGATATTTTCCATTGTAATACTATTTATTTTAAACATTATTATAAGAAAGTCTATGGCTTCATTAGACTGAGAAAGTGGGCAATCACTACACATAGAGAGACACACAAAGATTAAGATGTCCTTGCCCATTAGGAAATGTAATTAACTAGATGGTACAGTGTTTAGAATGCTATATAGAAAATTCATTTTCCTCAATTCAAATACTGCCCCAGGCACTAGCTGGGTGACCCTGGGGAAGTCACTTACCTTTGCCAGAATTTCTTCTTCTGTAAAATGAGCTAAAGAAGAAAGGGACCAATTGCAAGACAATCTCAAATGGGTTCATGAAGATTCAAACATGACTGAAATGAATAACAAAAAATGTAATTGAGAGGGTATTGGTCTGAAAGCCCTGCCTTCAGCATCTAAAAACAATAATTTTAGTGAATAGAAGAAAGGAAGTATATAGACAAAGAATAATTCTTTTTTAAAAAAAGCAACCCTAAAAGACGGGGTTCTGGGTTTCTCTAATATTGACATTCTATAGAACACAGTGATAGCATTTAGCACTTATATAGTACTCTAGAGATACTTTAAATTTTATTAAGTGTTTTAGATACATTCTTTCATTTGACTCTACCAAAAACTCTGTGAGGTGCATGGTATTATTCTTACTATACAGAGGAGGAAACTGAGAAACAGAGAGAGTAATAGGATTACAGAGTAGACAAGTATCTGAGGCAGAGTTAGAGATAAAAGTGGGTTTCTAAATTCTCAGTCACTTCTGTTATTTCTACCTTCAAAACCCTATCTGCCTATCTCCCCATCTCCACTTAATCCCCATCTAAGGTTACCTATTATCCTTAGCTGCCTTATAGAATTGTCTCTGCTTTAGGATACTGAGATTAAAGTAAGATTTTGTATTATTTTTCAAACTTCAGGATAGTAAACAACATTCACTAAACAGTTGAAAAGCTTGGTGTTATAATTTTATCATTAAAAATCTATTTTTAATAAATATATGTATGTATATATATACACATATAATATGTGGGTGTGTGGATGTGTGCTCTTATTACATACATATCCACAATTACAAATTGCTAATGACTTTTTCTTCCTTAGGAACATGAGCCCAAGTTCAATTTTGAGCACAATAGAGGCAAATGAAGTAGTTAAAATGGGGCTGGGGATAGTCAAAAGGGATCAGGGAGAAGATATTTTTGTCCAGGTAATCTGTATTTTAGAAATGTGGAATAAGCCCCTCATTTGTAATTTTTTCTTATATAGATGACACAAGTTTCCAAATGTCATTTAATCATGAGTTCAAGTCCCATAAGTTCAGTTATTAAAATTAGTGTACTTTTAATGATGTCCTTAGGGGATGTAGAGGTAGAAAGGTTGTTTGACCCACACAAAAATTTTTACAGACTGCTATGCTCTAACTTTGTGTCTGTGTCCCTCTCCTTGTTTGATGATAAACTGTCTGTTCTTGCTTCGTGTTGATGTCATTCTACCTACTTCCCAGCATATTCCACTAATGACCCTTTACATATGTTCTTTGAAGTCTTCTATGGGTTGAAAAACTAAATAACCTTGTCTAATCTTGCTAATATTATAAATAAATTAAAAACAAATAGCCTTAGCTTCAGTCTTAGTGGATGTTTTTTGAGTAAAGTATAAGAAATACAGCATGTATAGTGAATCTGAAATTAGGCTATCTTACACTATAAATAAATTACTTATAAGAGTGGGCAAATAATTTATCTTGGCCTCTTTGTTTATTTGCCTATTAGAAATTATGATACTTTTGCATTGTCTGCTTTTAATATTGAAAAGATGAACCTTTCCTTGCATGGAAAGATTGGCATTAGGAAAAAAAACAGTTTTGCAATTTCCCCCAAACCATATACCATGCTCACATTTCCTTTACAACCAGGGCATGGCCCATTGTTCATTTATACTGCCTGTTCCATTTATACTTGCCAACACTATGGGTATTATGTGCATGCATTCATTTATAGAAACAACCATGTTTGCAGATAAAGGGACAGTTTGTTATGATGGGAAAAGCACTAAATTTGAAATCAGGAGACTTGAATTCTAATTCTAGCTCTACTACTACTCACTACCTGAATGGAAATGGGAAAATAATGTCACTTTTCTGGATAGGTATCAGTTTCCTCATCTTTAAAGTGAGAGACTGAGCCATGATTATTTGTTTTCCCCTCTAAACTAAGTTTGATTTAACTTAGACTATCCTACAGTTAGAAATTAAAGGAACCTTAAAGGTCCATTAGTAGAATGACTTCATTTTATAGATGAGGAAACCGATTTGTCCAAAGTAGTATATGTAACATGTATCAGAGTCTGGACTTGAACCCAGTTTCTTTGACCTCCAATACAGCACCCTTTCCATTTTACTATCCTATGTTATGTCTTCCTTGCCTTGCTTCCAGCTCATTTATATATTAATTTACATTTGCTCTGAGGTTTTATTTGTTAATTTTGCTAAGAAATATTATTGAAATCTTTGATATGGTAATAAATTCTAGCCTCTAGGGATAGTTTAGTGATGGCAATAATGTGATATCTGTTTTTTAAGAAATTATTATTTAAATCTGTTTAGTTTTTAGATTAGCTATATATATTTCTGAATATCTTGCCAAGAGCATGATTTTGTACAACTGATAACAAGGAAAATCCTGAGACATAGGAAGAAAGCCAACAAGTTCATAGGAGCTTAGTAAAAGCTGAAATCACTGTACAGCCACTCATAATTTAGAGCCTAAATGAAAGCAAAGGATAGAATACTAACAATGGGAGAGTAACAATTCATTTGACTCAATTAAAATTTGGTTCTTTTTTTATCAGTTAGACTAGGCTTCTATTTACCAGAAGCAAGGTTATCTTCTCCTCACCCTCTCCTCCCTGAATCCTTTCTTCTTCCCCTTAATCCAGGAAATCTCTTGATCATTTTTCTGAACTTATTGGAAATGGTAATTGGAGAGCATATATGTGTACATTTGTATGTATGTGCGTGAGAAAATGAGGGAGAGACAGAGGGAAATTGGGAGGGAGAGAAAGAAGGGGAGGAGAGGAAGGAAGAATTCAGTGGCCAGGAGAGAAAGATTGAGAGATTGAGAGGGGCAGAGAAGGGAGGGGGAGCAGAAGGGAACAGAGTGAGAGAGAGGCAGAGAGAAAGATGGGGAGAGACAGAGACAGAGACAAAAATGAAGGAGTGAGGGAAGGAGGGAGAGAGAAGAGGGGGAGAGTGACACACAGAGAAAGAGAGAAACACAGAGAGACAGACAGATAGAGGAAGGGAGAGGAGAAAAGGGGGAGGGGGAGAGGAGACAGAGAGATGGATGGAAATGGAGACTGAAAGATGGAGGGAGTCAGAGACTGAAAGATGGAGGGAGTCGGAGACTGGAAGATGGAAGGAGATGGAGACAGAGAGATGGAGGGAGAGAGACTGGAATATGGAGGGAGACAGAGACAGAGAGATGAAGGGAGATGGAGACAGAGATGGAGGGAGAGGGAGACAGAGATGGAGGGAGAGGGAGACAAAGGGATGGAGGAAAAGAGAGAGAGAGAGAGAGAGAGAGAGAGAGAGAGAGAGAGAGAGAGAGAGAGAGAGAGAAAGTAAAGGAAAGGGGTGGAGAGGGAGAGAGAGGGAGTGAAGGAGAGGGATAGAGAGGGAAGGAAAGGGAGAAAGGAAGAGAAAAGAAGGAGGGGGGAGGGAGAGAGAGGGAGAGAGAGAGACAGAAAAAAAGAGAGATTTTACTAGTTTAAGGTCTGGTGCACTGAGAAATTCCATATCTATAGTACATAGAATCCCTCACATCTGGTTTGTGTGTGTGTGTGTGTGTGTGCACGCGTGCCCCTCCTTCCCCTACTCCTTCAGTCTTTTGAACTATCAAAAGGAAGACTTGCCCTGTTTTTGCATACCCAAGTGTAAATATGTTGGAAAAGAGAGAGACACAATGAGAAGGGGCTTAGTCTATGTCTAGTCTTTTTATAAATGCTGAGAAGGAATCATGGACTTAGGCTTAGATCATCATCTTCTTAAGACAGATAGTGATTTAGAATAATGGGTCCCAAATTGTTTGAATTAAATTCCTTCTGATTCTTTCATTAAATTCCTCCAGTTTGGGGAAGAATCTACATCATTCTTCCTTTGTTCATTGACCTCATCTCCTATTCTCCTATCTGAGTGTCTCCCCCTCTCCCCACTTTTCAGCTTCTTTTTAGGTGTTTGCCCTTTTTAGAATAAAAGCTTCCTGAGGACAGAGACTGTCTTTGTATGTATTTGCATCCTCAACATATAGTATAATACCTAGCACTATATAATTCTTGTTTGAAGGCTTCCTGTCTCTACTCTACTCTAGGGAAGGACAGAGAAACCTTTCGTATCAAAACTTTATATTAATACCAAGAAGGAGCCCTTCCCTCATTTGGAAAATGATGGGACATGAGAGCATTTGCATTATTTAATAGTCCCACCCTGTATCTCATTGTTATATAAACAATAAAAATCTTATCTGGTCTCCATTTTATATATAACTCAAAATTTTAATTTATTTTGATTTTCTTACTTAGGATAAACATACTTGTAACTATTATTACTTTGAGAAAAATCTATTTCTATAAATATATTTAATTTTATATAAGCATCTAGAAGACAGTGAATAAATTCTCCTCCATGAAATCAGCCCCACCCTCAAATATTGGTGTTTACATTTGAGTTTCTGCACATGTGTGTATTTATTTCCCAAAACTAAACTATCTACTGATAGTAATCTGATATTTCTCTTCCAGGAAAGAATGTTCCTCAAAAAAAGAAACCTTTTTGTACCAATACTTTTCCTGTCTTTTTCTTTAGTGAATCAAAATATAAAGCCATAAGTATATACTGTCCAGGCTTTTCCCTCCTTATTGGCAGCATCTCCCAGCAAAAAGTGATAAGCAAAACCTAAGTTAAATTTACCCTTTAAAAAAAAGCATTATGAATGCACATACAACTTAAAAATCTTAATTTTTAATGGTTTACTACTTTATTACTATGATTACAATGGTGCGGTTTGAGCTTTCTCATACCACTCTCCTCTGATTTGAATGAAGGCAGATACTAGGTGTCAAAGAGAGACTTGCTTCTTTATGTGAGCCTTCCTAAGGTAGTAGTAAATGCAAATCTGGTTGCTTAATTCAAAAGAAATTTATTTAAAATAACAAAACTATATTATGTTGACATTAACTGTGCCATCTTGTTCATAATAAATTTGAACTCACATCCAATGCTCATCTTATACACAAAATATGGTTCTTTTATGTCACAAAAAATTCCCAAATATTAGTGCTGAGTCCAATATGAATATATATATAGCTATGTTTGGATTTAGGGAATAGTTAAAAATGTGAAGAAGGCCTGATTCTCTTAGAAAACAAATTGGTAAAATGAAGAGTATTCTGAAGGAGCAAAATATAAATGGTGTATGTGTGTGGTCATGTATGCAGCTTCAGTAAGTACATCTCCTATGGTTGATGGTTAAATAATGTTATTCAGAAAGGAATAATGTAGAAATCACTGTAGATAGGATTGATACTTTAAGATTTTTCTTTGAGTATTACTTGAGAAGATAAAATCTTAATTTTTGTTTTAAACAATCAGTTGAATACCCTGAAACAAATGTAACTACAGTTCTGATAATAAGAAAGACATAAAACCTAAATTAGATTTAAAAAAAAGAAATAGAGCCAATAACAGGTACAATAGAGTAGTTGATATATAATTAAGAATTCTTATTTATTCTGCTTATTCCATTGTACTATTTCACATAAAAAATAATATTCGTTGTCTAATCATTAATACCTAAAGTATTTGCAACTCACTTATCAGTGAATATATCTATCAAACCTATCTTAAAAGCAGTTTTAAACAAGAACAGCATTTGATCAACCACAGTGAATGTCATCAAAGAGATTGACTAAAACTCATGCATTTTTCTTCTTGGATAAAATCCATTAGACCTTTACTTAAAATGTATTTAACTCTTATTTCCTGTAAGTGTATATGAGCTTGGTTATGTGCTTATAACTAAGAAAAGGTGAAAAAATGCTATGGGAAGGCAAGCTGAAAATATGAAAATCATTAGTCATTGAATAATAATAAAAATCATTAAACATGTTGTGTACAAGAAAGGGGGAGAAAACTTAAAGTAGATGTGAGAAATAAAATTCACAATATCATAGTGTAATTTAGTATTGGAACTAAATAGTCTTCTAAAATCTAGATCATTATGGCATTAGTTGATAAGGAGGCAATGAAGCATTATGGAAAGTGTTAGATAGCATATCTAGGGACATAGTTCGTAGTCCCAATTCTTTCATTAACTTGTAGTGTTTTTTATTAAGTCACTTTAATATCTGAGAAGACCCTTAATCTTACCTTTTTATAATTAAGGGTTTGTCAATTATGGCTAAGATAAAAATTCCTAACCAAATAAGGGATTAGAGGTAATTGGACAAGAGAAAATATAAAATTGTAGTTACCTGAAATTGTAAAGCTTTTACATGAACATCGATATAACTATATTGAGGAAAGTTGTCAATTAGTGGAAAACTTTTTATGAGATATCTCTGTTAAGTATCTAATATTAAATATATTTAGGAAATTAGCACAAAATGACTGCAACATATTCCCAAAGAAATGAGTAGTTAAAGGTTATAAGGAAATTGTATACAGGGAAGAATTTTACATTCTGAATAATGATTCAACATATTTTTCCAAGTCTCCATTGTTAAGATAAATCCAAATTATAGCAGGTCTGTGATTTTGCCTTTTACTAAGATAACGTGCAAAATTGCAAAAATATAATAAATCTTCAATTTTGGCTATGCTACTGAAATGCAGGCACACTAATACATTATTGGTGGAGTTGTACATTACCATTACAGAAAACAAATTAGTGTTTTGTGAAAAAGTCACTGTTGATCATATACTTTGACCAAGGGATCCTTCTGTGAAGAATATATCCTCAAAGAGGATAAAGGCATAATTTTTTGTCTTAGCAAAGAACTAGAAACAAAGGTATTACATATCATTTATGTAAACAGCAAAACAGTTTGTGGTTTATGAATGTAATGGGATATTATCACACTTTCTAGAAATAAACATGAAGAATTTGGGAGAAATTTGGGAGGAAATTAAATGATTCATTATAAATTGGATACAAGAAAAACAATATACACAATTTCTGTAATAATATAAAGATAAAACAAAAATGAATTGTACATAATCATAATAACCAATCTTGCTTCCATAAAAAATATTAGAAAATCAAACTACTCCTTATTGGAAAAGTATGGGACTTAGGGATATAGGAAAACATGATTTCTTAGCTGCCTAGAATCATATCCTTGAATAATAGATAATTTTCCATATATCTCTTTTATATGAAGAATCTGTGAGGATAATTAGTGTTCTATCCTTCCTTTTTTCAGTTTTTTATATCTGAAATGAGTCTAGTATTTATCTTTCTGATACCCTAATTAGATACCATGAATCATTTGGCAGCAGCCAAATGTAGTAGTTTCCAGCAGAAATTAATGAGCCTTTCTGGAACATCCTGTCTTTAGTGTCCCCCTCCCCAAATAATAGAAGTTCATATTGATGTTGTAAAGAGAAAATTTAAATTATTTTCTTAAAGTAGTTCATCAATAAATTAAGGTAAGAACCATATTGGAAACACATTTGGCTTTTATGTGAAGGGAGTATTTGGATAAAATAAAATAATCTAAACAATAGAAGTAGCATCAATTATCGGAATCTATTTATATATCTAAACAAAATGTCAAACACAATTACAATGTATTTTAATGCATCCAGTAATGAGATTAACAGGTTTTAAGGGAGGGCCAAATAAATAAGAAACATTCTGATGTAAAATTTATTCTGATGTAAAATTTATAACAACAACTTATGTGTACATGTTCAGTTATCCCAATATCCCAAGTTTTTTTTTTTTTTTTTTTTTTTTGCCTAGGATTGCACACATTTTTTATCACAGGTTAAGACAGCAGATGGCTCTCTTGAGTTTTCCTTGGTGTCCTTAAAACTGTAAACAACCATGCCTTGTTTCTGAGAGGGAAGTGGAACAGCAGAGATTTCAGGCTTGGAAGATATACCTAAGCTTTACCACTACTGCTTCCCCCCTCCCTTCTCCATGAAATTTTCTTCTAACTTGAGATGTCAAACATAATAGAAATGACCAGTAGTTTTATATGAAATTCATGACATGAAGTCAAATGAGCAAACTGTGAAAGGATCAGTGATGTTTCCCTGTGCACTAATGCATATGATGCTAATTTCTGGCTAAAGAAAGGAGTATGCAAAATACTTTTCTCCTAGTCCCACTTAACTGATTTGAGCACCCTCTCTCTTATTAGTCAGTGGGGGTTGTGAAGTTTAATTTCCTTTCCATCTTAAGATATACTTAATGAGAGAGATTTGCTTTATTAGAACAAAATGTCAAGGACATTCTGGTATCTGGACAATGTTCTAACATTCTGAAAACCCACTTTAATACAATACCCAACCTGTATTGAATCTCTGTCCATGGTACTAAAACCTAAGCAGTACTCAGTTGTTAATGAGCACACTGAGAATGAATAGCAAAGAAATGGGACTGATTAAGTGAAGTAACACATTAGGAGGAAGTGCAGGAAAATTCTCCCCTTAATTATTCAAAGAATTATGAAGAGAATAGTTTAAAGAGTTTAGTTTAAAGAAATGCATTTTAAGAAAGCATATAATACAATAATAGAAACAAGTTCAAATTACAATAAAAGTTAAATGTACTATATATTTTAAGTCTTTTAAAATATAATTAAGGCACATTGCTTGGAATAATGGCTCATAAAATTTAAGAGGTGGAAGAGATTTTAAGAAACTAATAATCTCAAATTCTTATTTTACAGGAGGAGGAGAAAATGAGAAACAGAGATTAAGTGATCTACATAAGGTCATACAACTGGTTAGAGGCAGAATCTAGACTAATACCAAAATTTCTGATTGCTTCTCTAGAATTATAGTTAATATCTTCTAATGCCCCGATCTGCATTTTTAAACAATGATATGCTTATTTATGTTCACCTCACTGACAATTAAAAGAACATTGTAGGCCAACAGGTCTGGATAATTTAATTTTAAGGTGACTTTAAAATCCTAATTGACCTCAGAAAATATTAAGCTGTCATCTCTTTGGTGAAAGAGATTTGAAATGGTAATTCTTCAACTATAGTTAATTTTTTGTTATGCCTTATTGAGAATTTTTAATTTATAATAATTAATGGTAAAAGTATTAGAAATATTTGTTTCTACCATGATAGATATCTCCTCATGGAATGGAATATTTAATGGGACTATCCAATCTACCAAAGTGAAATTAGCTGATAGAGGAAAAGTTGAGAGGTGACCAGGAAGTTGAAGACATACAAAGACTATATCAGCCTATAAATTTTCCTAGTTCTCAAATGACTGAGATGAGAATTATATTCCCAGAAAGCTATGTTGTAAATAATGTAGATGCCTTTGTGTTATAGTTCGGTATGTTATTTTGAATAGGAAAATAATAATGCCTTGAATTTTAATGATGTTTTTATGAATTATTTGATTTTATATTCAATGTCTTTGAGATAAGTAGGACAACCACTTTCAATCCCCATTTTACAGATGCAAAAATTAAGGATCTCACAGGTAAAAATGACATGCCTATGATTATCCACTAGATCATTCAATTAATTTACAACAATTTATTAAGTACTTATTATGTGAAATACTTTATGAAATGCTAGGGATACAAAATAAAACAGACTCTACTCTCAAGAAGCTTGCATTTCAAGATTGTTAACAGATATATTTATAGTTGTATATGAAGTAGATATAAGGCAAATGGCAGAACCAAGAACCATCCAGGACTCTTGATTCTAGAAAGGCAAAGATAGTTTCAATGCACACTATTCTGCTCACATCCCATAAAGATGAAAGAAGCAAATTGTCCAGTCCGTTTTATTAAGTACTACTTATATCAATCTAAGCCACACTCATAATGGTTAGTAAATATTAGTTAATAACTAAAATCTCAGATTCATCCCACATTAAATTGTTTCTATCCCACTTCTCTTAGCTCTTAAGAGTAAAAGCTGGGAGTGTGATATAGCAATCCTGAAAGGTTAAATGTTTAACAGAGAAGTGCAAAATATATTTATATATATATATATATATATATATATATATATACACTCATATATAACACACATATGATATATAAAAATATACACATATGATATATCACATATATGATATATAATACACCTTCATGATATCACACACACACACACACATATATATTATATATATATATGTCAGTTTAGATTAGAATATGAGGAGACCCCCCCAGGCTGCAATGGGGCCCTTAACTTATTCTAAAATGTTCACCATAAATGTGGTCAGTATATATTTTTTATTCTCAAATAAGTTTCTTTTTTTCCTTCCCTTCCCTTTCCTTTCACAATGTATTATGAACTATGAATTTAGTTTATTTCTTTTTCTTTGCCTTCCCATAATAATTTACCAAAATGGGGCAGAAGGAAGAAGAAAAAGTAGGAAGCCCTGAGCAAGAACCAGGATCTGTCACTCGGGGTGTATCCTAGAAACCACAGATCTGTATCAGCCAAGCATAAAGTGTGTCTCTCCCAACCCTACCTTCCCCCCCTTTCCTCACCCCTTCCTTCCTCCTGGGTGCTTGTATTTCACTGTTAACCCAAGGCAGAGCTATGTCCTAGACAGAAAGAAGACTTGAAGAGCAGGGAGGGGTAACAGTCTGTGGCATTGGAAACAGACTTCAGGGGCTTTCTTTTTTGTGACAATATTTCCACAAGGGACAGATGACCTCGAGACTACGGAAGGCAGAAGCTTAAGTTGTGTGTTAGTTATTTGTTGTCACTGGAACCTTGAGGACGTTTCCCACCCCCACCCCCGTCCTGCGGGAGGAGGGGGAGAGAGAACATCAGTGCTTCTGTTTTGCCTTCCCCAATCTTCCCTTGGGCGCTATATCCTCTCCAGCTGCTGCTTTCCCAGCTGCTACAATCTTAGTCCCCTCCTTTAACAGTTACAAGGAGGGGCTTATGGGTGGGGTCTTTTCATGCCTGCTTGTATCACCTTTTTCCTCTGTTGCCTTCCTTCTTTCTCTCCCTCCACTATATCACCATTCCAAAATGGACACGCTTGTCCTTTCTGGCGGCAGCAGGGAGATCCCCACAAGTTAGGGTGGGCTAGGTGTGGAGTGGAAGGAGCCAAACCCCAGTGTCCCACCCCTCACCTCCATTTCCCTCTCCCTGGGCTTCAGTGCTGCAGGGATTAGCCTAGGCGGGCTAAAGCACATCGCCCTCCAACCAGAACTGAGAGTTACTGGAGACCGGGAGACACATTATAACCAAGAAGCCCAGCTAAGCTGAGCAAGCGGCTGCTGCTGGATCTATTTATTGGGGACTAGAGATTTACTACTAACTGCAACGCACCCAAATTCTTTCAACTCGTCCTCCTCGACTATCACAGCCCCCACCATCACCTCCTCCTCTTCTTTCTCCTTTTCCTTATCTCATGGTATCACCCAGTCCCTGGAGCCCTTTTTTGGTTCTTTCTTTCTTCATTTAAAGAAAGAAATGAGGGAGAAGAGGTGGGAACATGGAAAGGTTGGAATAAAGCGCGTTGAGTGCCCATCTCTGGGGAGAAGATTGCTCTCTCCAGATGCTGATTTCTAAAAGCACTTAGCAATCACCAGGCAGGAGTCTTGAGCTGGAGGCAGTGGTGGCGGCAGCGGCTGTATGGGCCGGTGGGCATCAGTAGCCAGAGTGTTGTTCAGAGGCAGCGGTGGCAGCAGCAGCAGCAGCAGCGGTGGCAGCAACGACAGCGGTACTGTGAGTGAGAAAGCCTGGTGCCAGCTATTTTCCGTGAATGACTGATTGCCTCGAAGCCAGCCAAGGCTCTCGTCTGCCAGCTCAGAGCCTCGGATCTAGAGAGCTAGCCTCCAACCCTTCCTGAACTCTAGGTCTGAGAGAGGCACAGGAAGGAAAGAAGGTGGCTCGCGTGGCACCGGGGGGAGTAGCAGAAAGCCGGGGCTGGGAGTGCAGAGTGAACTGCACCAGTGCAGCCAGCTCAAGCAGAGTCCTGCTCCAAGTTGCTGGTGGGGGTGGGTGGCTGTGAAGACCTGGGTCTGCTCCATGCTTGCGCCTCCTGGCACCTTGGAGAAACCAGGAGGTTCTCACCTAGCCCAAAGGCTCTTGTTCCTCGCACCAGCTGAGTGCATAGGGGAGATGGGTCCCAGCAGGGACTGAGCGCCCCCTCTCCCAGCTCATTTCAAACCCTCGCAATCAGGTCCCCAAGCTTTCCTGCCTAGTGAGTGAAGAGCCTGTGTCTCCTCCCTGGTCCGATCTTCTTGGTCCCTACTCTTCCTTCCCGTCCCCATTCCTATCCTCGTTCCTAACCTAGTTGGGACTGGTCCCCGAGCCACACCATGGCTGCTGCCATCGCCAGTGGCTTGATCCGGCAGAAGCGGCAGGCGCGGGAGCAGCACTGGGACAGGCCCTCGGCCAGCAGGAGGCGGAACAGCCCCAGCAAGAACCGGGGGCTATGTAATGGGAACCTGGTGGATATCTTCTCCAAAGTGCGCATCTTTGGCCTCAAGAAGCGAAGGTTACGGCGCCAAGGTCTGTAGGTGTTGTGCTTTGCTGTTCACCGTTTTCGGTTCCTTTCTCCTTTCCTTTATCCCGTCCTTCTCAGGCTCCTGAAAGGTTCCCCTCAGCTCTCCCTCTCTCTTGTCCCTGGGTCTCTTACGTCCTCTTCCCTTCCTTTCTCCCTTTACTATCTTTCTCAGTGCTTTTTCCTGGGAGCTGGGAATGCTGCTCTCTGGGGCAACCTGTAGCAACGGAAAACTTAACGGGGCCAACAGCATTTGGCAAGTTTATAGCGCTCCTAGCTCCTGTTCTCCCTTCCACCCACTTGTTCTCTGTTCTCTGGGTCTCCTGGCGAGGGGGAGGGGTGGACTTGAAAATCTTTTCTTGCTTTCCTAAGAACTTGTTTGCCCAGAGGCTGTAGCCTTAGATTTTGTGTCCATTTTCTAGTCTAAGGTTCTTGAGGAAAGTCCATTTTAACTAAAAGAGCTCCTTGCATTTCCTCTCCTCCCACTCTTCTGTCTGTCTGTACTTCTTGCCCCATTTCTCTGGCTTTCCAGCTGCTGGACAGACGACCTGTAGCTCCATCATCACACTCTTGGCCAGAATTAAGGAATGGTCCTTTTTATTTTAGCAGTTGTAGATATAAGGAAAAGTGAGTGGCTGGACTTCTGTGTGTGAACTCCCTATGTGACTGCAACTTAGACCTTGAAACAGACAAGTGGTTTTAATTTTAAGCACGGTTACCCATAGATCTGATAATAGGGGTGGGAGGTGTATGTGTATAACAGATCCAGTTTATCATTTGGAGAAGCCGACCGACCTAGGGTTTGCTTTTTGTTTGATTAAAAAAGAGTCGTTGATTTCCCTAGGTAAAACAGATGATGAAGGTTGCAATAACCTCATCTTTGTAATGATTTTTAAAGAAACACGGCACTTGGTCTATGTAGTACTTTCTACATTTACAGCATTTGCTTAAGCAACTTCCTCCTGAGAATGATGATGTGGTTCAGCTGTTTTGCTATATTCTACATCCAGTTGCTAAGAGCTGTTGCCTTTGAGAACATTAAGTGTATTCTTTGTATGAGAGAGGTTTGTTTGTCTTTCACCCTTATTAAAATAACAAAGTAGGCTTGGAAGGAAAGAGAAAAATAAATATATTCACATTGCCAGGTGTGTCTGGGTGCAGTGCACCCACAATCTCAATGCACAGGTATATTTAGTTTTAACGCTTTGTAGATCCTAATATCATGTGAGTGCATTCTATGGCTATAATTTTTATGCTTATATGTGATATATAAACCTACATATAAACACATGCTCTCTCTCTCTCTCTCTCTCTCTCTCTCTCTCTCTCTCTCTCTCTCACACACACACACACACACCACATCACATCACATCTATACTAATCTTATTGTAAAAAGACCAGAATTTAACAAAAAGGCCAAAGCCAAAACTGAAAAAAAAATTCTAAATAGCCTCTTCCAGATAGTGAGGCACTGCTAGAATTAAGAATGAGAATTCCATAGTATTAACATCACTACCACCCCTCCCAAATAGTTTTGAAACAGTATTAAATTGGAAATTTTAAGTAAATTGAAATTAAGTGTAAAGTGATATCATCTGAAGATTTTCTGAATAAAGGATGAACTTTTCAGCTTGATTCTTAAAAAGATTTTCAGATTAGCTTGGTGATGACTAAAATGGTATCTGAATTTTTGATTTCTTTGGAATATATAACTTTGTACTCCCAAGATATAACTGACCAAATTGCCTTCTATATTCATTTTAAACATGTTACTTTCTGAGGTGTTATATTTTTGTAGTGCTATTTATTTTCTGTATACCAAAATACCATTTGTAGTTCATCACTGTTGCTAAGGCTTATTTTGTAAAGAGTTTTTTTTTTCTTTTAGAAAACAAATTTCACCAAATAGAGGCTTAAATTTGCTGCCTATTTAAAGCAGAGAAATACCTCTCACTGCTAAGAAAAATACATTTAAATATAACTATAACTGCCATTTGATGTGTAGAGAATTTTTGAAGCATGGTGTTATGAATTTATTGAGATGTAAAATGTATTTGTATGTCATTTGGTAAACAATAACTTTGACTTTGGAATCCTAAGATAAATGTATATTTTCCTCCCATGGAAAAAATTATCTTTTAAAGTAGCCTATCCTTCAGTTTTAAGTTCTGATGAATCTTTTTAGTACTTTTGCCTCCAAAAATATTTTCATGACCTAGTATCTATATAAATATATCATAATATAATCAAATCATAGAACCTCATTGTTAGAAAGAACTTCAGAAGTTGTCCAGCCCAACCCATGCTTTTCTAGCACCCCCAACAAGTGGTCCTCTTGCCTGTACTTATAGACCTTCACAGAGGTGAAACTCACTACCCAATAAGCTATCTATTCTGCTTTTAGACAGTTCTACATCTTAGGAAAAATTTCCAAACGCTATGACTACTTATTGTCAGAGAAAAAGATAATGTTCCTTCATTTCAATTCCTATTCAAAAATTAAATTCTTCTTATAAAACCTACAGCTACATTATAGGTACATGTCTAGACAATTTAATTAACTTTTATAGGTGTGTACTATTCTTAGAACATTAAATATATATTAAATTTTTCCAATAAATTAAGAAACTGTTTATACTTTATTCAAAGACATTAAATTGTTCTTAAAATTAAAATCCCATCTATTAGATATGTTTATATATTTATACATACATGTAAATATATGTATGTATATACATTCTATTTCCAAAAACTGATCTTTACACAATTAGGAAGATCTCCCTATATGAGAAGGTATATATGAGAACACACACATACACATGTGTCATATTTTATAACATTTAGTTATATATTATCTTATTGAAGGAAAAATGCTTCAAGTTGTATGGCTTTGTGCACTCTAAGACTGAAATAATGTATTTATTCTATTATCTGTCTACATGGCTCCATAAAAATACCTTCTTATGTACTTCCCAGTCTATTTTTTAAAGCAAACCTTTGAGACAAGGATACCAAATTTCATTATCTCTACTTCCTAGATGAACGAACTGAAATTCAGAGTACTTTATAATTAAAAAAAGGAGAAAGATTCATGTCCATGTCTGTGGAAAGCAGTCCAGTGCAGAGGAAAGAATGATGAATTTAGAATTAGAAGGCCAGAGTCCACTATTCAATTCTGTACCTCACTACCTATGTAACCTTGGGCCAGTGACTTAACTTGGGCCACAGCATTTTTAAGCATAAAATGAGGGTATTGAACTAGATGAGGTTCTTTATAACTCTAATTCTATGATCCATGAATTTTCCTCAGTAGATATGTTGACTTGCACAGCTCTGATTTTGTGTTTGTGTGTTTTGTTGTGATTTTTTTTGAGACCAATAACAAGTATTAATAATGTGCTTTTTCATGTTGGAGTACAGTCTTTGAATATGAATGTTGAAAAGGTCATAGACTTAAATAATGGTGGGTACAATTCAGGGTAACTGAATTAATATGCTAATTAACTGGACTTAACAGCCAAATTCTTTTAAAATAATAGTGATGCATTAGTTTATTATTCAGACATTTGCTTCAATTTTATTGACCATACCTTAAGTAGATATGCTGTTATTTTTCCCCTTTTGCAAATAATTTCATTTTTGCAATTTAAAAAATTAATAAACAAAGATAACCTTCAAAACCCTTGTTATTTTATATCTCAATTTGTTTTATATAATAAAAGATCTTTTATCCATTTGAGAATTTACTTAGAGAATCAAGTCTGTAAAAGCAGTGAATTGACAAATTCTTTCTTGATATCCTCTAAGATGAATACACTGATGTCACTAATGAACATTTAACCATAGTGTTAAAATTAAATTAACCATAGTGTCTAAATTTATAAAGCAAACATGAGCTGAGCTTCTTTTTTGGGGAAGCTACCTGAGGCTTCTCCATCTAGGTTATTGATCACTAAATAGGTGCTCAATTGTTTAAAGAATTTAAATTGTAGCCAATTTAAAGAATTGGCTACAAAAAATTAAATCTTTCTTTGCTATTTGTGACAGTGAAACAGAATATCATCAGTCATTATAAGAAAGGAAAAGTGACAGTTGCTTTTTGCAAAGTGCTTATATAAGGAAAAAAAATTCCTCTCAATCCTTGAAATAGAGAAAATGCCATTACTATGGCTGATAATATTTGGTAATATCAGAGAATTAAAAATATCACATTTGTTTTAGTTTCTGTGATCAAAACAAAATAAGAAGACTAAAAAAAAAACCCTCAAAGAATCAGCCACTTCCTCTCATCTCAACTTGGAAATGCATTTCACAGCTATCTGAGACTAGTTCTGCTGAAGTGTTCATGTCTTCAATTTAATATACCTATTGCTAGTGAATTGTTCATTGAGAAGTAGAGTTGAAAGACATGCAGGAATTCAACTGAATCACATCCAAATTCCCAAAATTTTGAAATTGGAAAAGCAATTGGTTAATTGTAAATGAATTCTGAATTTGTAAATGAAACCATTTTAAAGAAGTATGGCACAACATTTGAATGATACATTTTGAGGGTGTGATCTTGGGATCTTATAGCTATGCAATTTACTTTGTGTTCATAAATCCTGGAACAGATACATTTGACACAGGAAAATGGTTAACGACACAGGAAAATGGTTAACATCACAGTGGGCCAATGAGCACAATGTCCCATGTTAACTAAGCTCTATCATGGAAAAGTAATCAACTAACTTAATTTTAAATAACTTTTTTCCTACAGCCAATATATAATCGATCAAACATTTACATAATATACATTTGAGCTGAATTCCACTTTTACAATGGAAGAAAAAAGAAAAGTCTGATTATTTGTTGTTGGGAGAATGGATATTTTTCATACATGTCTTAATATAGTATTTTGGACATTTTAACACTTTTTCCTAAAGAGCTGTAGGAATGATTATGCATTGTCAATCTCATTTCTCAGTGCAGACTAGTAAAAGGAATAATTTATTTTTTCTCCTGCCTTGACTGAGGGATGTTGCAACCATTTAAGAAAATGGATTTACTAATCTGTATCTCTATTTATTTTACTATCTTTACTTTAGGATTAGCTTTATAACTATATAAAATCACATTTACAAGCTACAAATATCTAGTGACATTTTTCTTGGTATTTTTCACACACAAAAATTGTCACAAAACATATGTGTATAAAAAAGTATAATATAGTCAGGTGTACTTGTACTTGTACAGACAGAGAAAGAAAATATAGCCTGAAGACATAGGCTTCATTAAAGATTTAGAACTGGAAAGGACCATGGAGGCCATCAATTCCAACATCTCTCATTTTATGTTTGAAGAAACTTTAAATCAGAAAGGTTCACTGATTTGACCAGAATCACAGACCTAGAGAGTTCTTGGGGCAAGTTCTGAATTTAGGTTTTCTTGACTTCAAGTGTGAAACTCTATGTACTGAAAATTGCTCCTAAGAAATATATCATGGAAGAATTTATAGTAGCAGAATGACAATTCAAAGGTAGTTGGAATCTTTATTTTCTATAGGATTTTAAACTTAGAAAATTTTGCCTTAAAGTATATATTTTTTTACATTTCCAAGAAATTCCAAATGCAACACTGGTAGGGGGGAGGAGAAGGAAGTAAGCAATTTATTATGGGAAAAAACAACTTCTTTTTATGAGACTAATACAGTAATACTGAAGGAAAAAAAATCCCCTTAATAAAGGTTTTTTGATTGAATATTCATTTGTGCTTTTATGTATTTTATTAGCATACTCTAAGCATCAAAAGATATAGAATTTGATTAGAATATATAGTAAATTTTGTTTGTGCTATAGGCCTTTTTTGAATATATACAAGATATGTCAGTTAACTTATCTTTTCTTGTCTATTGAAGGATGCTTTGAGGGATGCTGAGAATCCTAACTAAACTGTATACTCCTTATGGAGATTTCATCTTGTTTACTATTAGATATATAACAAATATATGTTCATTGATTGATTTTAATGCTGAATAAATGAATTCTTTGGAAAGAAAATAAAATTAATTCACTTAGAAGATTTTTTGAAGTACACCTGACTATATTATGATAGCAGTGGGAAGTAGTAGAGGAAATTGTATTTTAATAATCTCTTTTTTCAGAAAGTCCAACATTACTCTGGATTATAAAGCATTAGACACAATTTCATACTATTTTTACCCATGCAATTTGCAACTTTGTCTTGGAATTAAAGAATTTAGATATTTGAATTATAATTACATTTAAAAAACTGTATTTGAGCCACAGTCTAGTGGAAAGGTTGATAGACTAGAAGTCAGAAGATATGGGTTCCATTATTGACAGCACTGTGATAGTGTGTAAGTCTTTTTATCTCTCAATGCCTCCATTTCCTTATATGTAAAAACTTTATAGATTCTCTGTGAAATCACTTTCAAGCATAAAATCATGTATTATTAACTGAAAATTTAAACATTGCTATATAGATAAAAAACTGAAGCCAACTATATTAATTGTAGAAGAGTAATAATCATAATTCAGAAATTTTACATAACTGTCTTTAAAATAATTTAGAAGTTCATTTTTATGGAATCCTATTGTATAACACAATGGAATCAAGTCTCAATTAACTCTGAAATGAATGATACACTTCCCAGAATATGGAAAAGGTAGGTTTTGAATATGTACACTTCACTATGGACATTATTCTAGATGTGCATCATTCAAAAGTCAATTTTAAATAGTTTTGGAGATTATAAAGGTTTTCCATGATCTGTTTCTTTTCTTTTCTCAAAATGGACATTGAAATTTGACTAAATAATATAATCTTATAAAATGACCATTATATGTTATAATAAAATTTAAAATTAGCTATTCAGGGAATCTGAATATTAATCAAAATGCCTAACAAAATTTCAAAATTACAAAAAGAAAAATTTGATTTCAATGATTAGACAACTATTATTCATTTTAATCCAGTGACATACCAGTCAACATTAGCGGTCCACAAATAAAACTTATAGATCCTAGCTTTATAATCATAACAATAACTACAATTTAGACTTTTGGCTATGCAACCACCAAAATGCACCTAAGCTTGTGACTCTCCATGTAAAACTAATAAAATAACTTCCCTGGAATATTTCTACATAATCCAGACAAATAGACCAGAGTTTACTCCCAAAAATATTTGCCTCAATAATGGCTACATCTCTCTTTATCTGTTTTTCTGGGAGCATATTGATATATCTAATTCATTTAGATTTTTAAAAATTCTTCCTTAGTACAAATATAAAGTTGAGGACTTTTTTGTCAAAATAAGTTAAAAACAAAAATAGTTTTAGTATCATCCATGAGAACCAGTCATTTGTGGTTATATAGATAAAATACATTGGCATAACATTTTACATTTTTATGACATATTATCTTTTTAAAAATAACGTGTGTATAATTATCAGCAACATGTGTCTAATGAATTATTCATCCAGGAAAAAATTTAGGTCATTAAGCTTTTCATAGTCAGGATACTCTGTGGGCTTTTCAAGCACTATTCATCAGTTATGCATTGCTAGCATGTGACAGGGTTCTCCCAAGCACCAAGACTCAGATACTTGAAAGATAAACTTATTATTTGGGAACACTGTTTCTTCTCCAACTACTTTGTTTTAGTTTAAATAACTCTATTTCTGAGAATGAGTTGTGAAATAAATGGCTTTTCCAAAAGTTTAATAGCTTGTCCTTTAAAAAATAATGATTGAGTAAAACCTTAATTTTAAAAGTGATAATTATTAATTATTTGGTAAGCATATTTATCCTATGCAGAGTTAGACCTCGCTAGTTAATGTGGAACTATATGCAACTTATAGAAATGAAAGCATTTTAATCAGCCAAAATAATAAGAATTAGCATCAAGCAAAATTAAAACTTCATACATTTCTTCAAATGGAATTCTTTAGAGAAGTGAAGGAGGTGATTTGATATAGGACATTACTTCTACTTGCATAGTTGATTTTCAATATGTATGTTTTTCATTTTTAAGTTCCAGGGTTTTGAATAACAGGTAAATGTATTGTTCTGTATTTATCTTTTTGTTGGTGATCCATAAATATTAACAGTCCACAATCACAGCAAGTAATTTTGATTATGTTAAACTAAATGTATTATTTTTTAAAAATACTACCTTCCTCCCCTTCATTCCTGAGAAATATCTGATATTATGCTGGGTGATGTTTTGATATTTGGAGAAAAATAAGGTGAGAACTAAATGAAGACCAAATAATATTCCTTTCTCTGTTGAACTGTTGGTGATATATTGCTTTCTTTTTGTTCTTTTCATTGCACTTTCTCCATTTACCCCTTTTGGAGATGGTATCTGATTTGGGTTAGCTTTTATATGCTTGAAATAGATACATTTTCTTTCATTAGAGTCTAAAAGTTCTCTCTTTTTTTAAGAGTCTTAGTGTCTCATTGCTGAATTTATTTTCATTCTATCCCACATCTAGTTTTTCCTCCTTGAACTTTACTCAACAGTTTCTTCATCTCCTTGGGTGTTTTAAAATCCTTCAAATATTTGTTCGTGGTTATTATATCCTCCTTACCATTTAGCTAAGTTACAAATGTTTAATTCGATTAATCTTTCCACATAAGTAAATGTCACCAGCCCCTTAATCATTTCTGTGACTTATATTGTTCAATAATTACCTCATCTTTGTACCACAAAGCTGGATGAGTACTGCTTTCCAAATGAGATATTCATGCTGAGGAAATGATTTTTTGAGGAAAATATGAGAAATTGATGCTCCCCTCTTCTTGAATATGGCCTGAGCACTTGCTGATTTGAAGAGACCTATAACAGTATGAACAATATAAAGCAATGATATTAAAAAAGAACATTGGATTCAGAGTTAAGGAAAACCTGGCTTTATATCCTGTATCTAACACTTACTATACAACTCTAGAAAATGCTCTTAATTAATTTATCAAAACCAGAATTAAGGCAGGATTACTAGAGTTTTGCCACAGTGTGCCGAACTTAAAGGGCATTTATAACATATTCCTTTACCATTAAAGAAACAGTAGCTTAGAATCCACTTAGCAAGAATAATTAGTTAAAAAAGGAAGCTACCAGATATATTGGAACAAGCTCCTTCCTATCCTGTACTAATTTACTCCTTATCTGCCCACATCATGAAACCTCATGGCAGTGTTTGTAGATCGTTTCCTTCTAGAATCTCTCACAAATGAGGACATAGTTCCTATCATTTGCCTTACTTGTAACTTTCCCTAGACATAAAAATTCCTAGTTATAGCTCTGTCATTTATGCTTCAGTTTCCTCATCTATACAGGGGAGACATATGCCATTCAAACAATGAATAACAAAAGATTTAATAATATCTAATATCTAAATAGCCCTTTAGGGTTTGAAATACTCAGATCCACTTTGGAAGGTTTGTGCTATTGTTATTCCCATTATACAGCTGAGGAAACTGGGGCAAATAAGGGGTAAGTGACTTGCCTAGGATCACATAGTTAATAAGTGTCTGAGGCTGAATTTTAACTCAGATCTCCCCATTCTGGGTTCAGTTCTCTATCCACTGTACACACCTAGCTGTCAATAATGTGTGTGAATCATTTTGTAAGCTTTAAAGCCCTATACACATTTTTGCTAATATCATTATTTTTATGATACCTGCAGAAAGACTAGCAGATCCATGGCATTGGAAAATCTAAAAATTAAATTTTGCACTTGTCCAATATTAACTCAACCCAGAAATCAAGGTTGATTTCCAGCATCCAACTAGAGTTACCTCTAGAAAGAACTTTAGTGTAGCAAGAGGTATCTTGCTTCCAACTTGGTTTAAGTTGTTCTCCAAGGACTTATGACTAAGAAGACTGTGAATAGCAACTATTATTACTGTTAGAACTATTGCTTCTGGCTTGGAGAACAGCCCCTTACTTGGCTGTTCCTCCAAATTTTCATATCTGTTAGAAGCTAAAGTCATCCAGTCTCCTCTATCTTTCTATCTTTGTCTCTTTCTGTTTTTCTGTCTCTTTTCTCTTCCCCCTTTCTCACTCTTTTCCTATATGTCTCTTTCCTCTCTTCCTCTCTTTTATCCCTCTTATTCTGCCTCTCCATCTCCTTTTTCTGTCTTTCTGTCTGCTTCTTTCTCTCTCCCTTTTCCCTCTCTCCCTCTTCCTTTCCTTCCACCTCTTCCTTTCCTTCCCATTTTGCCAAATAAAAAAGGTTAATAAAACTGCTGAAGTTCTGAGTACATGGTATTAATAAGAGAAGATCCACTATATCTCTCCTCCTGCTGAATTGACATAGTTTTCAGTATTAGAAATGTCCCCTGTGTCTCAATATTCTCATGAATGGTATAGTTATTTTTCTTTCAGATAGTTTCCTGTTATATATTCATATGAGACAAAAACTCATAGCACAATATTGTCTCCTTTGCAATTTTGCAACAACAAATCAAGCTAAAATTAATATTACTTCCATTATTCGTGTCTTTTTTTTTCTCTATAGAAGTAGGGATGCATGGTTTCAGCATAATTTCCTCCAGATGCATTAGTTTTAATGTATGTGGTAATGTATGGTATGTGTTCCTGTTGATCCATTTTAAAATAAAAAAAAGTATTTCACTTTTTGAGCATTAATTCTTCTCAGCAATTTTATATATATCCCAAGTGAAAAACCTCCTTTATCTTTCTCTATAATCCAACTGAGCCTCTCCACCAAATTTATATGTCAATTACATTATTACTTGAGGGAAATACCTTTAATCTTTAAAAGAAAGTCCAAGGACATATGGGAAATTCTTCTCCATATGGCTGTCATCATTATTGCCTTCACCATTATTTCCATGCCTTATGTTGATCTTCATTTATCTTCTATAGTGTGCTAAGCCCGTAGAAATAGATTACATCCTTGATAAGTGGCCTTACAACACAGACATTTACTATATCCTTAATTCCTTGAAAACAAGGGATTCAATTTTTTTCCTTCTATATTCTGTTCTCTTCTTTGGTTTTATTTTGCTTTGGAGAGTAATCTCTCTATCTTACTCTTTCTGGAAAGGCAGCAATCACTAATGGGCCAATCTCTCTATTGATCTCTGACCACTACACATTACTATTTTCCAAACTAATTTTTCTAGACAATAACTGGTTAATTGAAATAAATTGGTTGAACACATCAATGCTAGATTGGATTGCCTCTAGAATAAAACTAGAATGGGGATAAAGTTAGTAAGCATTTATTATGTTTAAAAATCACCTTATTTTTTTTACATTGAAAATATTGTACCCAATAAGTACTTTAAACATTTATAATTTTCATTTCATGCTTAAAAGGAAAAAAAATTTGTAGCAGTAACATTTTCTCATAACGGTTCACATTATGCAGTATACCAGAGTTCCAAGAAAGAAATAGTTTAGGAAATGCCAAAAAAAGAAACTTTCAGCTTGAACCATGCAGCATCCTAATATCAAAAGTTGCAAAAAAGAATTAGAATTTATATAGCAGTGCCCATTGTATTAAATACTTAATAAATATTATGTTGTTTGTTACTCACAGTAACCCTAAAAATTATGTGCTATTATTATCATTCTTATTTTTTTATTTGACGAAGTTGGGACAAATAGAGATAGTGACTTGCTCAAGCTCCTACACCTAGCAGGTATCTGAATCTACATTTGAACTCAGGTTTTCATCTTTCCAGGTGTGGTGCTCAATCCACTGTGTCAATAAGTTGGATATTTTCTAGATTTTTAAGTTCCTTGAAGTCAAGAATACTTCTTTGTATCCCTTATAGAGCCTTGTGCATATCTCTGAATTATATTTGTTGAGTGAATTTCAAACCTTTGGTAAATGAGTAAATTTAAGATGTCTCACTGGGCTGTAACTGTGTCAAGGCACTTAGGAGACATTGCTCCTTTTGATATTTTTTTTACCTTCCATAGTTATTTCTCAAGTAGGATGGGAGAAACTGAGGCAGCCTGATCAAAGGTTTGTATCTGGTGTTTCTAGAAAAGTCCGTGAGCATTTTCCTCCCAAGACTGATGCTTGGGACCATCTTCTTGTGCCTGGTATCCTGCAGCATTCCTGTATCACCTGTCACTGAGCTGTCAGTCAGTTTCAGGGCAGCCAGCTACAGTATAACAATCGATTAAAACTTTAGCTGGTTTGTCCAGTGCTGACTGATAGTTCAGCTAGCCAGTGACATTATCGGAAAAAGAGAAGGTAAGTAGACTGTTCCCTATATTTTGTTTCCCGTAAATATTTTTTTTGAAGTTTAATCAGGACAAATTCCTGTTGTAATGGCATTCCCTTGTTTCAACCTCCTTGTCTTTTCAGTGAACTTAGAGGATGAGAAGAAACCTATTTGCTGCTGGCCAATCCTTAATTCCTGATTTTTCTTCCCAGAGTATCAGGTGTATCATCATTTCCAGATGTTCTGTTGAAAATTCACAAATATTTCATCGTCAATTCTGGTTTTAATTAATGTTTTCTTTGTTAAAAATATTCCTTAATAATTATGGGCAGTTGTATTTTCTAAACAATTCTGTATAATTCAATGTTAGAATTAGATTAGATTTAGAATTAGAATTAGAATTAGATTAATCTTAAATCACAAGAGAATAATCTCATGGGCTCTTCTTGTTTCATGTGATTGGGTCACAGATCATTTATGCTTTTATATTTCTTCTAAATATATTTAGAAATATATATTTCTAATATATTTATATTATCTCTAAATTTCATCTAAAGAGGTATTTCTACCCTTAACTATTCTTTGACTAGATGTGTTTTATTATAGTGGAATGATATTTAGATTTAGAATTAAAAGTCCTGAATTTTAGTTTTACCACTGCCATTTACTATTTGTGTGATATTATGCAAATTACTTAACTATACTTTGTCTTGTTTTTCTTAGCTATAAGATAATATATGAAAATACTTGTGCTATCTAGTTGATAAAATTCTTGTGACATTTAAATGATAATTTAAAACATTTTATAAATGTTGATTACTGTTGCTGTTACTAGACTGGTTAACATCTTTTCAAACAGAATGAAGTTGGGAAAAATTCCTAGAATGGAGCAAAGCTTGAGAGTTTAAAAATAATTTATGGATTCAAGATGACATATTATTTCACCTAGTGCTTCTTAATAATTTTATGGCATCTTTTATGTCCCAAGCATTTCTCCACTGTTAATCCTAATGCTCAGAAATATTGGTGGGATCAAAGAAGCACGATTTTATTTTTTTATTCCTAGGAAAAGCATGACAAAGATTCAATAACTTGAGAAAACCAACAGAGTTGATGATATCAAATATAATTTAGATTTTGGGAACTTCTTGATTGCTTAATTTTTGATGAAATCAAAAATCCTCAAATGTCTTACAAAATAGCTGGATACAAAGGGGATGCTTCTTCATCTGTCTTAGGTTTTGTATTTATTATTATTTCTAGTTTCTTGAGGACTACATTAATTTTCAATTTCAATGTCTAAGAAAATCTATGGAATATAGTAAGATCAAAAATGATATGATATTCTACATAATTCTATGTTTCATAAAAATTTGAAAATGTCTAGTTGTAAAGAGGGGAGGTGGCACAGTGGATAGAGTATTCAGCCTGGAATCAAGAAGACCTGAGTTCAAATCCAACCTCAGACACTTACTAGATATGTGGCCATGGTCGTCATTAACCTAGTTTGCCTCAGTTTCCTCATCTGTAAAATGAGATGAAATTCCAGTATCTTTTCCATAAAACCCCCTCAAAAGAGTCACAAAGTCAGACATGACTGAAATTACTAAAGAATAAAAACAAAAAACTGTAAGGAAGATTTAGATAAAGGTTGAATTAGATGGTCAGAAAACTGCAGAGAACTGTTCAGATTCTGTAAATTTCTACAACATAAATGTGTGTGTGTGTGTGTGTGCACATACACACATGAGAGACAGACAGACAGAGACAGGGACAGAAATAGAGAGGCAGAAGACAAAGATGGAGAGAGATATGAAGAGAGATACAGACAGAAAAAGAGAAAGGAGAAGGGAGAGAAGAAGATGAGAAGAAAAGAAAAAATAGTTTATTAATGGTTACTATGAGGGATGTTCTCTCTTCTCTCTCTCTTCTTCATTTTTTATCTGAAAAGGAATAGACTGTCATTGCTTCTTGATATCTATCTAAAAGAATATTAGCATCTTCTTTCTGCTTTTTATGCTACCTTTCTCCTGGCGGAATTGTTTAGTTTTCATTTTAAATGTATTCAGCTTTGTGATTCTCAATAGAATATGAACCCTGAAGGCAAAACTGTTTTTATTTTTTTTTTTTTTTTTGCTTTTTGGGAAAGTTGCTCTTTTTATTGCTTCTCCAGATCCATTCACCTTATGTAGTATGGGAATACGTCACAGATACTTAATAAAGTACTTATTAGATTTAATTCAAGTGAATGAATTTGTACTGTGACAACTTGAAATATGAGAGTAGTTTTCAATATGATTTGTATGGCTCTTGAAGTGTGGAGAGAGGTGATTGATGATTTGAAGTATATTATTTGAAACACAAAAAATGAAATCATGAACATGTTATAAGAAAATACACCATGAGATCAATAATACTCTACTTTTGTTCACTGTAAAATAGATCAAAGATAGGATAAAAATATAAGTATTACTGAAAGATTTTTATTTAGACAAATGACCAGAATATAATTTAGAACTAAAGCAATAATTTACATTTTTCATCCTGTATCATACTTTGCTATGAAGGGAAGTCCTTTCAATATAATCTTTATATTCTCCTATTATCTATTAATTATTTTTCCCTATCACAATAACTGTGTCGGGCAGTTTTAACAGATATTGCTATTTTCATTTTACAGATAAGGAATTTGATTAGAAAGTATACTTAAATTCTACAAAAATCACACAATCAGTAAGAAACAGTGAAAAGACATGAACTCTAGTGTCCTAACCCCAGGTTCAAGGGAATTTTTCATTTTAGTGTCTAATCGCATCATGAATATGAGTCGCTCAGAGAGCAAGGTGGGTACTATGCTGGTTCAGAAATCCTAGTTTCAAATCTAGCCTTAAAGATTTATTACTTCTATGACAATGGACAAGTCACTTTCCTCTGTTTATTTCAGTTTTCTCATTTACAAAATGGTAATAATAATGGCATATTATATATATATACTATATAATATATATGCCTCTATATGTATATATATACATATACATATATGTTAGTGGTCATTCTTATCATCATCAACAACAGCAATAGATAGTTGTCTGTATTTATTGTGGAAAATTCTCAGACTCTGAGCTAATTCTCACTGGCTTGAGCCTTTCCTCCACTTTTCTGTCTTACACTTCAGTGCTACAGACAGCAATATCAAACATCACTTGTTGCTTCTGGTTTGTAATGGAGAGCCTGGTTATATTATTTACTAACTGACATGTCATCACCCAGTGGATTTTGCAGTATTAAATTATTTTCTCACTTCCCTTTCATATTTGTTGCCACTGCTTACTCCGGGCCATCAGATCTGCTAAGACTTCTGGGTAACTTAATCAATTTAGCTGGCTGTATTATTCTTGCCCTTAAGTTAAACTGTGTGAGCACATATATATCTAGCCAGCTATAGACTACAGACTTATTTTACATCCTAACCAGCCATCCACTCTTGCCTTCTCTTTGCCATTTGCCCTGTTATCCCTCCTCTTATCCCCATCCTCTTATTTCTTATTCTGAGTAATATGAAGTGTTGCGATAGCTTTTGTAAAATTGACAATGACTCTTCATGGTTTTGGTGACTTTTCTAATCAAAACATCATACCATTGTCACCACTATGTGTGTGTGTGTGTGTGTGTGTGTGTGTGTGTGTGTGTATGTGTAAAGAGAGGGGGAGTAGAGAGAAGGATGGATGGATAGCACCCTCCAACTAAAACATAATCTTCTTGAAAAATATCTCATTGACTCAATCCTTCATGATATTTTTATTTTGAATCACCTTTTAATTGGCTTTGAGATGTTTCATATCTTTAAAATGATTCTGTGCCTAATTTAAGAAAACACTTCTATTCTGAATAGCATTTAGACCCAAACTATTGTCCTAAGTAAAACTCACTTGCCTTGAATGGACAGGATGAGGGGAGAAAGGGAGATGGGAAAAATTAGGGGAAAGGGAAAAAAAACAAGCATGATAAAATTATGTATTGGTGTTAATTAATTTAATTTGAGTTTGGAAAAGAACCAAAACTTCTAAAGTAGAGCTTCAGTGGTTTCTTTTGAGTAACATATACTTTCTTTTAAAATTAAATTTAATTTTTTAAAACATATTTAAAACATATTGCACATGTTTTGTTCAAAATATATGCAAGGATAATTTTTCACCATTGACCCTTGCAAAACCTTATGTTCCAATTTCTCCCTTTTTCCCCCATCCCCTCCCCTAGATGGCAAGTGATCCAATATATGTTAAACATGTTAAACTATATCCAAATCTAATATAGGCATACATATTTATAAAATTATCTTGCTGCACAAGAAAAATCTGATCAAAAAGGGAAAAAAAGTGGGAGAGAAAACAAAATGCAAGCAAACAATAAAACAAGTGAAAATGCTATATTGTAATCCACACTCAGTTCCCACAGACCTCTCTCTGGGTGTAGATGG
This sequence comes from Myrmecobius fasciatus, assembly GCA_023553655.1. Taxonomy (NCBI): domain Eukaryota; kingdom Metazoa; phylum Chordata; class Mammalia; order Dasyuromorphia; family Myrmecobiidae; genus Myrmecobius; species Myrmecobius fasciatus. The sequence goes on from JAJPUD010002593.1 coordinate 41,223, forward strand.
CTCTCATCATTATGAGATCATTAGAACTGTCCTGAATCGTCTCATTATAACATATACTTTCAAAAAATATAGTCATTCCCTCAGGATTAGTCTTTGTAGTATTAACAGGTCATAAAAAGACCTGGAGAAAGCATTCATAGCAGAAGTAATGGTAAAAGAAATATACTTAACCTTTGGTTTAACAAATTGAAAGATAAAATTAAAACAGAATCCTTATTGTTAAATATAGAAAAATAGTAGGAGAATTAATCAAATATCCATCAAAATAATAGTTCTAAAACATTTTCCAGCTCGCTTGAATATAAGTTCTCTATGGTCCACCTAAATAAAAAGTTTTGATATCTGTAACCCTTTCTGGTCTGAATATAATGTAATTTTTGCCTCTATCCTTATATGTTTGTACTATGTGAACTGTCCCTATTTGTGTTATAAATTCAAAACAAAGAGTAGATTATCAAAAAAATGGTTGGGGGTTATAAAAATGAGTGGAAATAAAGTCATCATCAAATTTATTTTGCCTTTAAATCTTCTTGTACCTTCCTCCCCTCTTTTGATTAAAACATCATCCAGATACTGTTATCAAAAATGTATTTGCTTATGTCTTAAGATCTGTGAAGGTGTTACATGCTAAGGTTTTTACTTATGACCCATTATAAAATATCTTCTGCCATAGTTAACTTTAAGATCAGAATGAACATTATATCCCCTTCTTTTTAAATGAGATCATCTTATTAATGTGACTATTTAAATATGCATACTCTAAATCCATGGAACTCACTTCAGTGTTAATCTTGAGAAACTGATTTAGTCACAGAATTCAGACTTTCATTATTAAAGATAAGTATTTTAAAATAAGATCTTCTTTGGAAGAACAAAATGAGTTGATATTATTAAAATGTGTAGAATCAAAGTGAAGTGACTAGTCAACAGAAAAGGTAAAAGTCAACATATCCTAAAAGAAAATATATTTATCATCATAACTGGAAGAGTAGTAAAATGAGTGTTCTTAGAATCTGACATTTCCCATAGAAGGGTCCAATAGATAATGTAGGAATTATGCCTAAGAATGTCCCAGATAATTGTAATAAATCAAACTATAAATGTTTACTAATATCTATTACAAGTTCAACCCTGCTCTAATATTTTATGGGAAACAAGAAATAGTAGGACATTAACTCCAGTCCCCATGGAGATGGATATATGAGATATGAAGCAGTATGCTAGAAAATATATAACAAGTTGCTATCTGAAAAAAAATGTATTGAGGACACACTGCAAAGTTTAATTTACAGTATTAATTTTTCTCCATCACCTTTTAAATTTTAGAAATCAACAAAATAATAAATCAAGTTCTCACTTATTGCATTTACTGATTTATGAGATTTAAATACTCACAATGAAAATCTAATAATCATCTCACATGAAATGATTTGAGCCAGCTTTTAAGCACATCATTGTATATAAGAAACATTTAATTAAATGTGTAACTAAATGCTAAATTGTGTTGAAATCTTTGAGTGTACTAATAGTTTCAATATGAAAGAGATATGTGAAGGGCAAAGGAGTCAAGGAGCAGAATGTCAAAGTAGTCTGCAAAAGATGCATGGAAAACTTGATTTAAAAAAATATTGATGATCACATTTCAATATAAGCTTCCTTTGAAATTTTATATTTTCGATACATTTAAAAACTTTATCTGAAAAGGATACTTAGGCTTTACCAGACCACCAAAGGAGTCCATGACACAAAAATGATCAACGACCTCTCCTTCAATAGAAAGTATGCTTGTTTCAAAGTTTTGTGCCCAATCCTTGTTCCCAGTGCTAACAATAGGGTTATATTTGGATTATGCTCCTGATTATTCATGGACAAGCAGAGGAGACTGGCTTTTAGCTAGATCTATTGTGATGAATTTTACTAATCTTATTGGAGTTAGTAGCTATAATTAATGCACTTTGTAAAACTTAAAAAGCTATGTAAATATGAGTTGTGAATGACTTCACTGTGTACCAGGTTTTCCCTCAAGGTGGTACTGGATTTGGGGTAACATTGGAGACAATGCTAAGTTTTACTTTTTTCATTTGAATGTTCAATGGCCCACATAATTGCTAGCACAGAAACTTCCTCTCTGCTGTTTAAAAAAATCGTCAAAAAGTCTTGATCTTAATTAGCTTTTAAAAGCATGCACTAATGCCCCAATATTGTGTGTATACATGCTAAATGAGAAGCAATATGGATGATGAGAATTTTCTTTCGCTCTTAAAAGTTCTTTACAAACCACTCACAGGAGACTTATGGTACAAACTAGAAAATATTACTCCGTAATATGAGAAACAATTTTTTTTGGCTTCCATAGTCAAGAAAACAATAGCAACCAAAAAGATTCTTCCTCTTATAAGCCCTTCTTTTCACATACTTTTCTTTTTGCCACTCTGTTTTCTTTTCTCTTCCATGATGCTTTAAATAATCAAAGCCATAGCTCTTATCATACAAAGCCAGTTCTTCTACCATAGGAAGTGAAATGGACATAATCAGATAATCATTACTTTTGGAAACTTTTCCCATATTCTAGTACTTGTACTCTTACCATACCTATCAGGTACTGTTCTAGTTTGCACATACTGTCTCCATTTGAGTCTCTGAAAACAGAGATTAGAATATATTTTGAATAGTGTATGAAAGATAAATCTACAGGTATTTTTCATGTTTAGGAAGACTACTGAAGCTTTAGAATTTTGTTGAGGAATGTAAAGGGGGACACATTTAATTAGTACGGTGAGGGGAAATTCCCTGTTTTAGAAGGGGGCAGGAAATTCACAGCCAAATCTAGGAGAAAAGCCCATATCAAATACACCCCCAAGGATTCCTAGATTGTGGGAGAAAAAGAGAACAGGAAACACAGAAGGAGGGATGGGGAAATTTGCCAAGCAAGCCTCTTAGTTTATAAATTTGCCTACAGACAACCTTGCTGCTTGATGACCAGTTTCCTTTAGACACACCCATGTGAATGCTTAGAGCTCAGGATAGGACTGGCTATTGTGTGGATAGTGTATGGTTACTAGGGAACATTTTGTTCTTGTGGGAAAAGAGCATTATTGTGCAATCCATGTTGCAGTTGAAATCTATTTTGTGCCACCTTTTTCTGGGATTTATAGCTTTTAAAATTTTCTCCTTTATTTAAGGTTTTTTTTTTTTCACATTATAGGATAGTATCAAAAAATCCCCCAAATTTGATAATTTTTGTGTATCTGTGAATAAGACCAAATGAATAGTAATCATTGTATGTTTTACATTAAAACCTACACCATACAATGCAGAATGTGACATCTAATATAATGAAAAAATTGTCCAGCTACAATGTTAGTTTCATGCATGCTAGCGGTATTTTTGTAAGCTTAGTAAGATAGATTTAGAACTTTAGGAAATCTCACAAGCCATCCAGTCTAAGACTTAAATGAACTGATGAAAGTGAAATGAAAAGAACCAGGAGAACATTGTGCACAGTAACAGTAACATAGTGCGATGATCAATTCTGAATGATTTCGCTTTTCTCAGCAATACAATGATTCACAACAATCCAAAGGACCTACCATGAAAAATGATATCCACCTCTAGAGAAAGAATTGATGAAGTCTGAATGCATACTATTTAAAAATTTTTTCTTTAATTTTTTTTTATTTCTTTTTTCTTTGGTCTGTGTTTTCTTTCATACTTTGACTAATGTGGAATTGTTTTTTGCATGACAGCACTGGTATAATTTATATTAAATTGCATTCTCAAGAAGGAAGAAAGGGAAATAATTTGGAACTCAAAATTAAAAAAAATGTTGATTGTTTTTACATCTAACTGGAAAATACACACATACATGTATATATTTATACACTCAGATATACATATACACATACACACACAAGTCATAAAGTTCATAAATAACTTGTCCCATTGATGATAATTGCCAGAACAAGGATTCGAAACCAGATCCTTTGACCTGGATGTAGTATCCCTTTTAATTGAACTGAACTTCCTAGAATTTTGTTGTGAAAGTTGACATCTCTAGTTCTCTTCAGATATATTCCTGTGAGGGTGAGATAGATGGGAAGAGGAAGGAGGGGATAAGTATTTATTAAAGAGCTACTATGTTCCAGGCACCATGCTAAGTGCTTTGTAAATATTATGTAATTTGATAAATTACATTAAATAATTTCTATAGGACTTTGATGATATATGCAAAGAGATGGAGCTATGGTTTAGATGAAAATTACCTAGACCTATGCTGCAAAACAGTAAAGCAGTTTTTTTTCTTCCCTTCTTTCCTACATGTCTAGTGCCTTCCCTCATGTTCTTTTTACTTTGTTTCCCTGTCAAAACTTCTTTTCTTTGTGTTCAGAAAATGATTTGATAAACTAATTTATAATACATTGAAATAAGATGGTGAAACACTTCTCTCCTAACTCCTGTTCCTATTGAAAAACCAGATACTCAGAACTTGGCTAATATTTCTTCCTTCAAGGCTCTAAGGGCAGTCCTGAAGAGTTAGTAATATATTCCTATTGGTATAGGATGAATTCTGCAATCAGATTTCATCAGATCTCTCTCTGGGGGTAGATAGCATTTTTCATTGTGGGTCCTTATTGATCAGAGGTGCACTTCACCCTGTGATTATCATTAGAAATAATTTAGCTAGGCAGAGCTAATTAGCATCTATAAAAAGGCATAGAGTAAAGTGCTATAGGAAGAATAATTGTCATAATATATCCTCTCCCCTGTCGTCCCTTCAAAAAAAATCATGCCATAATCTCCCATCTTGACATATGTACTCTGTGGAAAAGTTGGCTCAAGCTTTACAATTCTTTTTTATTTTTTCCCATCTTCTAGGATGCCCATAAAGGTATCCCTTTGGATATGGGAAACCTGGGTTCTTTGTAGAATCCTTGATGATTCTTAAATGTTTTAGATTGTCCTTGGCTTTCTATGAAGATGCTGTCTTCATCTATTCCTGGAATTCTGGGAATTATGAAATTTTTTGCCTGTTGAAGTTTACTTAATTTTTTTCTGCTCTAGAATAGGAGACCAAAGATCATAATCTCTCCTTAATTCACTCACTTCTCAGGAGCTTAGTTGAAACTCTCTTGTTTAAAAGTATTTTATACAAAAACTCAAAGAGTATGACAGTATTTATTTAACTAGTCCCAGCATATTTCCTGTGAGGCATTACTTTATTTCCTCCAGTGACATTTACTTCTAAATTAATCAATACATTTTTATATACTTAGCATATGTGATACTTTGAAAAACTTAAAATGAAGCACAAATTATAGTTGATTGATTGACTTTATAGAAATGTCTAAGCCTTGTTCACATCTAGTTCATACCTTTGATTAAGATTCAGATGAGAAATTTGAGACCTATGTAATTTTTGAGGTTGAGGCAGAAACTCTTTTTTTTCTTTTTCTTTTTAATTTTTTAAAGCTTTTTATTTGTATGACATGTATATGGGTAGTTTCCCAGCATTGATCTTTACAAAGCTTTCCATTACAGATTTTACCCCCAGTCCCCTCCCCTCCCCCTAGATGGCAGGAAGTCCACTACATGTTAATAATGTTGAAATGCTTGAGAAGTTATGCAAGAAAAATCCTATCTACAAGAAAAAAAAAAGAATCAGAGAAAGGCAACACAATGCAAGCAAATGTCAATAGAGATCATGAAAATGTTACGTTGTGGTCCATATTTCATATCCCTCTCTCTGGGTGTATATGGTTTTCTTCAGTGAAGAATTGGAACTGGTTTGAGACAATTCTTTGTTGCAGAGAGCCATGTCCATCAGAATTGATCATCCTGTAATACTGTTGTTGCTGTGTATGATGATCTCCTGGTTCTGCTCGTTTCACTCAGCATCAGTTCATGCAAGTCCCTCCAGGCCTCTCTGAAATCGTCCTGCTGGTCGTTTCTTACAGAGCAATAATATTCCATAACATTCATATACCATAATTTCTTCAGCCACTCTCCAATTGATGGGCATCCCTTCAGTTTCCAGTTTCTAGCCACTACAAAAAGGGCTGCCACAAACATTCTTGCACAGGTGGGTGCCTTTCCCTCCTCTAAGATCTCTTTGGGATATAGGCCCAGTAGAAACACTGCTGGGTCAAAGGGTATGCACAGTTTGACAACTTTTTGAGCATAGCTCCAAATTGCTCTCCAGAATGGTTGGATCCGTTCACAGTTCCACCAACAATGTATTAGTGTCCCAGCCCTCCCACATCCCGAGGCAGAAACTCTTATAAAAGAAAGAAAAAAGAAAGGAAAGAAAGAAGGGGAGGGGAGAGGAAAGACAATGAAGGGGGTAAGAGGCAAAGGAAAAGGAGGGAGATATGGTAAAAGATTATAATTTATAGTCTATTACTTATATCTAAGTTAACAGAACCCAAAGAAATGAGCAAAAAAAAATGATTCTCTGTCTTTATGAAGCTTACTAGATAGGAAAGATATGTTGTCAAAAAGACCTTCCTAGAATCCTTGAAATTATACCACAGATTGCATCGATCCATAAGATCATACATAGAATATTAGAACAAAAACAAACCTTGGTATATAAGTGTAACATATTGGGATTTTTATTCATTTATTCGTTTATTTTTAGCATTCATTTAAAAAATTTGAATTCTAAATTTTCTTCCTCCTGTGTGGGCAGGCAAAATGACATAAATTATGTATGTATAGTCATGCAAAATATATTTCCATGTTAGCTACATTGCAAAAAAAAAATAAAGTGAAAAAAAGTATGTTTCAATCTGCATATAAAGTCCATCAGATCTCTCTCCACAGGTAGATAGCATTTTTCATCAGTGTTCCTTTGGAATAGTTATAGTGATCAAAGTAGCTACATTTTTCACATTTGAGCATTATAAAAATGTAACTTTGTATAATGTTCTCTTGGTTCTGCTTACTTTATTTTGCATTAGTTCACATAAGTAAGTTTTTCAGATTTTTCTGAAATCATCCCCTTTGTCACTAGTTTCAGCACAATAGTATTCCATCACAATCTCATGCAAGAATTTGTTCAGTCATTTCTCAATTGATAGGTATCTCAATTTCTAAATCTTTGTTATAACAAAAAGAGCCATTGTAAATTTTTCAGTATATATGTCTTTTCCTTCTTTCTTTGATCTCTTTGGGATAAAGACCTAGTAGCTGTATTAAGCTGGGTCAAAGTGTATGCAGTTTTATATAATTCCAAATTGTTTTCCATAATTGTTGAAATAGTTTACAACTGTACTAATATAGTACATGTGTCCATATTTTCCTCCATCATCTCCAGCATTTAATATTTTCTTTTTCAGTCATGTTGACCAATCTGACAGATCTGAGGTGTATGTATAGTCATGCAAAATATATTTCTTCAGAGTTCTTTAAATTGATTTGCAAATCTTCTTCAAAGAACTTCAGAGTTCTTTAAATTTGCATTTCTCTTATCAATAGTTATTTAGAACATTTTTCGTGTGACTACTGATAGCTTTGATTCTTTTTCCCTGAAAATTATCTGATTATATTTTACGTCCATATCATATACTATTTATCAATTGATAGTGTCTTCTATTTTCATTAATTTGGCTTAGTTCCCTATATATTTGAGAAATTAGGTCCCTATCAGAGAAATCTGCTGTAATCTCCCCTACCCCCAGTTTCCTGTTTCCTTTCTAATTTTGAGTTACATTGGTTTTACTTATGTAAAACCTTTTTAATTTCAGGTAATCAAAATTATCCATTTTAGTTCCTCTGATCCTTTCTATCCTTTGACCACAAAATCTTCCCTTCTTCATAGATCTGACAGGTAAAATTTTCCTTGCTTCCCTAATTTGTTTATGATATCATACTTTATGTCTAAACTGTGTACCTATTTTGATCTTATTTTTCAGTATGGTATGAGAGATTAAGTTATACCTAGTTTCTACCAAGCTGTTTTCCAGTTTTCCCAGAAATTTTTGACAAATGATGAATTGTTGCTCCTAAAACTTGGATCTTGGGGTTTATCAAACACTAGATTATTATAGTTATTTAGCACTGTGAGTTGTGTATCCAATCTATTCCACTCATCTACTATTCTATTTTTTTTTTTTTTACTTTTTTGCTGAGGCAATTGAGGTTAAGTGACTTGCCCAGGGTCACACAGCGAGGGAATGTTAAGTGTCTGAGACCAGATTTGAACTCCGGTCTTCCTGACTTCAGGGCTGGTGCTCTATCCACTGAGCCACCTAGCTGCCCACTATTCTATTTCTTAGTTAATACTAGATTGTTTTGATTATTAGTGATAAAGTGATAAACTTTGTTAAAATAGTTTGAAATCTGGTATTGCCAGGCCACCTTCCTTCACAAGGTGCTGTAACTCTGTATAATGTTCTCTTGGTTCTGTTTATTTTGCATTAGTTCACATAAGTCTTCCAGATTTTTCTGAAATCATCCCCTTTGCCACTAATTTCATTTTTTCATTGATTCCTTTAATATTCTTCACCTTTTGTTCTTCCAGAAGAGTTTTGTTATTAAATTTTTTAGCTCTATAAATAATTCTTTGGTTGTTTGATTCACATGACACAGAATACATAAGTTAATCTAAGCAGAATTGTCATTTTTATTTTGCTGGGTCAGTTTATCCATGAAAAATAAATATTTTTTAAGTTTTTTTAGATCTGTCTTTGTGTCAAAAATGTTTTTGAGAACATACAGTCCTTGGATATATCTTAGCTGGTAAACTCCCAAATATTTTATGTGAGTTTATTATACATCTTAAAACTTTGCTACAGTTCTTAATTGTTTCAAATAGTTTTTCAGTTGATTCCCTAGGGTTCTCTAAGTATACCATTATATCAAAAAGTGTTTTTTTGTGTTTTCTCATTGCCTGTTTTTATTCCTTTAGTTTTATTTTCTTGTCTTATTGCTATAGCTATTATTTCTAGTTCACTATTCAATAGTAGTGATGATGATGGACATTCTTGGACATTCTCTTCTTCAGCTCTGATCTTACTTGGAAGGTTTTTGGCTTATCTCCATTATAGATAATGGATAAAGGTTTTTCACTTTAAGAAAGACTACACAGAATCCTAAGTTACTAGTATTTTTTTTAATAGGAATAGATATTGTATTTCATCAAAAAGCTTTTTTTGTGTGTGTCCATTGATGCAATAATATGACTTATTATTGATTAGGTCAATCATACTTATAATTTTCTTAATACTGATCCAGCCCTGCACATCTGGTATAAATTCTACCAGCTAATAATATATCACATTTGTGATATATTCAAGTAATCTCCTTGTTGCTATTTTATTTAACTTTTTGCATTGATATTTATTAGGGAAATTGGTCTTTAGTTTTCTTTCTCCGTTTTTGTTCTCCCTAGTTTAGGTATCAAAATCATATTTGTGTCATAGAAAGAATTTGATACAACTCCTTTACCTTTTTTTCCCAAATAGCTTACATGATGGGATTAATTTTCTCTTAAATGTTTGGTAGAATTCACTAGTAAATCTATCTGGTCCTTGGGGATTTTTCTTAAGGAGTTTATTTTTGGCTCTTTAAATTTGTCTTATAGAGTTATTTAAACATTCTATTCCCTCTTCTGCTAATATGGGCAACTCATAATTTTGTAAGAATCCATCAATTTTACTTAGATTGTGAGAATGTTAAACATATTGATGTATAAGTGGCAAAATAGCATGTAATAATTACTTTAATTTCATCTTCATTGCTGGTGCATTCACCTTTTCATTTTTATACTAACTTTTTTTTCTTCAGTAAAACCGTTTTAAAGTGGAAAACACTGAAGCTCTAAAATGTTAAGTGATTTGCCCAAACTATTAGTGGCAGACCTATTATTCATGTAGAAAATCAATTATCAGCTAATTTCTTTTTAGGGCTAGCCCACCATGGGGTACTCACACCTCTTGTCATCTTCCTTTTTATTACAGCTAACTCTTTTTAGGCTGCTAAATCCATATTACTGACTTGCTAGTCAGTAATATAATCCTCTTCTCCTGCTAACCCATTTTTAGTGTTAATCTGCTAAACTTTTCTTTGAATTTAGTCTACCAGTCAATGACATACTTCCACCTCATGATGTCTTCTCTTTTAATAGTGTCTTCCTCCTAGTTAATTTTAAGTTCCTCTAGGGAACTTGTCTTTCCCCTTATTAATTGCTAAATCCCTTTTCCTGCTAATGATTGTCACTGTTATGAATTTAATCCACTCAGCATAATAAAATCTTTGAAAAGAAAAAGAAAATAAGTTTTCTGCTTTGTCTAAGATAGTTCACTAGGTGAACTTACATTTACTCATAGAAAGGGTATTATAAATATCAATTAGGTACTCTCTTTTTTTTGGTGGGGGGAGGGAAGGCAAGTCAGAGTCATACAGCTAGTGTCAAATCTCTGTGATTACATTTGATTCAGGTCCTCCTGACTCTAGGGCTGGTGCTCAATCTACTGTGTTACTAGATGCCCCAGATTCTATAACTCTTACTACTGAATTAACTATATCATGTATTAAATTATATTTTGATAACTAACCTGAGAATGTAGTATCACTTCCACACAAATTGAGAATAAGCTTTTGGGGTAACTTTTTTATAATTTGTGGATAGTCACAGGGATAATAATTAGAACTATAATTTTAGTGATATAAAACTCCCAGTTGAGAAAATTTCTTCTTCCAATTCAGGCTGATCTCTTACTTGCAACTTATTTTCTTAGAGTTGTCTAGAGCCCTGGTAAGTTTAGTGACAGATATCTAGTGAATCTTTAAGTATATTCATGAGAAATATATTCATTTTACATTCCCAGTTATGTATTTTTATTCTACCAATACATCTAAATCTCACAGTATCTATCATATAGGAGTAGTTGTGGTACCAAATGTAATAACATACATAAAAACTTTAAAGAATAATAGAAAATGTCTATTTTTGCTCTTATTTCTTATTCTGGAAAATTGGAAGTAATTATCATTCCATGATCCCAAAGTAGGTAATAATAGTAACTCGGAGTAGGAAAAGTTCATGTATTGAGACAATAAATGTAAAAAAAAATAGTGGGGAGCAAATGAATTCCCATATGAAAGGGAAAGTTTAATTTGGGTTCATGCTGTTATACTAATTGATAGAGATTTTATATCTTAGTCAATTTTCTTGGTTCTATATTTTTGTCTTCTTTTCCCCTTTGCCTTGGTGTGGTATTTGAAACTTTGAAATCATTAAATCAAGAATTTGTATAACATTTTCAAAAAAGAAATATTGGCTCAGTACACAGGTAACCTTGAAAAAAGAATTGACCTCTATAAATTGTTTGACTTTGAATTAATAGGCAAGATGTTAATTGATTAAACTACATGAGCACATTTCAGCCAAAAGCTAGTAGGAATTCAAAGCTTGTTTTCTATTAATGATTTTATTATATATCCTTTCTTCTCATGAGGCATTAGTGTGCTTGATTAAAATATAATTTAAATAGTTTCCCTGTGGAAATCTCAGTAGGTGTGATCTTGAAGTAACCTGAAGTCTCATCAACCAAAATGTATTTTAATGTTAGATCACAACCAATTTTTTAGCTTCAGATGATAAATATCAACACATCACCTTTCCTATTATAATACTTTTGATTTGAACTGCATTGATCTAGAAGCAGAATTATTCTATTTTGGATTGTTTATATTATTGTACATCTTTTGAATTAATTTCTCTGTTAAGTGATATATGAAGCACAATGGTGTTTTTCCCATTACCAAAGAAGTTTTGGATGAGATTTATAATTTTATTATTGATTATGATCTATGGGATAACTTCTACCAAGCTAGAAGGAGTAGATTGAATATACCAAGAAATTAGGAAGACCTAAGTTCAAATGTAGTCTCAAACACTTAATAAGTAGCTTGACCTAGACAAGTAATTTAATTTCTGTCTGCCTCAATTTCTTCAACTATAAAGTGAGGATAATAATAGTATCTATACCCAGGGTTTTTGAAAGATTAAAGTGAGATAATTGTCATTTTACACATGTATGTGTATATATATATATATGTGAAATGTATTTTTCACACACACACACACACACACACATATATATATGCATATGGAATAAAACAAGCATTTCCATAGGAGTACAATAAAAAGATGATTGTACATGAAACTGCAAATCTACTATGTATAGCTTGTTATTCCTTTCAAATATACTACAAATTGTCATGTAAATTTCTTTTTTCTTCTTTTTTTCCCTAGCCTTCCTTCAATCCACCCTAGACATGACTATCATTAGACATAAACAGATGTAAATATGGATACAAATACATTAACAGAAATATATATATGTATATACATATATATGTAAAATTATTCTATACATACTTCTACTTATAGTTCTTTCTCTGGGTGCAGACAATGTCTTTCTTCATATATCCTTTATAGTTATTTTGAGAATTTATAATAGTCAAAATAACTTATTCACTTAAAATTCTTCCTAAAACAATATTACTGTTATTGTATATAATGTTCTCTTGGCTCTGCTCATTTCACTACTCATTATTTCATGCATATCTTTCCATGTTTGTTTAAGATCAGTGAGCTCATCATTTCTTATAGTACAGTAGTATCTCATCACTATAATATAAAATAAGATATTTGAAAAACATTTGCTTTCCATGCATTCTGTTTTCCTTCTTAGGTTGTTTTTTTTCTTCTTCTCTTTCTAGATCTGATGTTTCTTGTGCAGTAAGATAACTGTATAGATATGTATACATGTATTGTACTTGTCATATAATTTATCCTATCTAGCATGTATTAGATTACCTGTCATCTAGGGGTGGGGGGAGGGGGGAGGGAAAGGAAAAGCTTGGGAAAAAAAAAGTTTTTTTTTGCAAAGGTCAATGTTGAAAAGTTACTCATATGTTTTGCAAATAAAAAGCTTTATTAAAAAAAAAGAAAAAAAAAGAAAAACATTTGCTGTCATTAAAGAGCTAAATAATTCTAGTTCTTTATGATTAGGATTAGTATTATTAGCATGAATGCAAATTGGTATCTTCTCTGCAATTTCTAGTCTGGGTCACTGAAGTACTTGCTCAGATTTGTATAGACAGTATATCAGAGGAAGGATTAGAGCCCAGGACTCAAAAATAGCTATACTTCATTGCCTCTCCTATCAAGAGAGGTTTTGTTCCTAAAACACTGATTATTTCATTCTACTACCATAAACCTTCAGAGGTTTCCCATTTTCTGAAGATAGTAAAATTGGCTTATTCCAGAATTCAAAGCCATTCATATTCCAATTCTAATCTATTTTTTTTTAGCCTTAACACTTACTCTTCCCTTTGGTAATGTGTCTCTTCTGATAAAACTCACTTACTTTTCCTTGACAAAGTTTGCATTTTCCATCTTTGATACTTTTCAGTATATAATTTTCCCAGCCTTTGAAATGTCCTCCATTTTCCTTGCTTATTTAAATTTTACTCATCCTCCAACACCTAGCTCAGAGAGCACCTCTTTTTGAAAGCTTTCCTAGATATCCTAGATCTATATGTTATCATTCTCTTTCCAGAAATTATACCATTTATCACCTATGTCTTTCACTTAAAAATGGATCATAGCTTGCTTGTAGTATTTTATTTATTCTTAATTTAAATGGTTATTAAATATAATTTTAATTAAAACTTAAGGAGGCAGGCTTTTCATGTATTAAGTGTAAGAGATAACAGTTGTACATATTGGGCTTTGCTTTAGAAACAACAAAGTGGTATAAAACAGAGCAGAGAGACTCCAATAACTTAAGAATATACTTTAGGGAGTATTGAAGGAATGACAATGGTAAGAGTTACACAAGATGAGATTGCTTGTATGGACTGTGATTTGAACTGGGGAAGAAAGTACCCTCATGAATGAGTTAATAAATCCAAAGAATATCTTCCTTGCTGACTTATAATTATCTTTAGGGCAGGGATGTTGTTTAATTGTTCCTTGAATCCTCTTCACTTAGAACAGTGTAAGCATTTCAAAAGAAAATTTTTAATTTGACATAAGGACACATACCTTGTGACCACCAGCAAATTATTTAATCTTTCTGAGTGAGAAGTAGCTTTCTAAGACTTATTATTATTATTCTCTACTGCATAGAGCACAACTTAGTTGGGCTGGCCATGTAATTCAAATGTCAAATATGTGCTTGCCAAAAAGACTATTTTATGAAGCGGCAAATGCCCACGCAGGAGTCACAATAAATGAGAAAAGGGCACTCACAAGTTCTTTCTTAAAAACTTTAGAATTGATGGCATGACATGGAAGACACTGGCATAAAACTGCCAGCATGAGATGCCTCCATCAGAGAAGATGCTTACCTTACAGAGACAAGGTAAAATTGAAATGGCTCAAAAGAAGTGTAAGTTGCAGCAGGTTAGAGAAAAATCCAAACTAAATATTTGTATGGATTATTTGTGCCTGACCTCTGGCATAGCATTTTGAGATTATATTGGGCTGATCATAGTCAGATACACTGTAACTTAATTCTACTATAATCATGTCATTTTGATCTTCCTCAAAAATGAAAGATAACAACCAAAGACTTATGGTTCAAATTATAGATTTCTTGTGCCTTACAAATTGGGAGACATACAATATAGCATCATAGATACAGAGCTAAAATTCAGAAACTATCTAATACAACTTGTTCATTTTATAATTGAGAAAATGAGTCCCTAACAGATGAAGTAATTGACTTGCCCAAGATCTCACAGATAGTTAGCATCAGAGAAAGCATTTGTTTTTCAAACTAATCAAAATAATATGGTTCTTTTCTATCACCCCACCTCAAGAATCTTATACTCTAAAAGAAAAGACATACTAGAAATATACAAAAAACCCCACTACTTATAAATGAAAGCATAATTTCCCTCTTTTCAACCCCTCCCCAAAGATTTGCTTATCTCCATTCAATTACTTATTATTGCCTTAAATAGAAGTCAATAATGGAATTTGAATCGCATGTCTGTCCACATGTCCTCTGGGATCCCCTTATTTTCCTCATAGGAGTATAATACATTTTGTTGTAGTAGAAGGAAAATACTAGGACTCAGAGGACCTTGATTTTAGTACTACTGTTGCCTCCAATTGAATGTGTAACTTCAGGCAATTCACTTTACACTTCTAAGAATTAGTTACTTGCTCAGTAAGCGAGGAGCCTAGACTAAATGTCTCAAAGATCCCATCCAGTTCCAGTAAGCAGAAAGGGAGGGGAAGAACATTTAAAAGAAAATATTATATGCCAGGTAATGTAGTAAGTGCTTTACAAAAAGTATTTTATTTGATTCCTATAATCCCCTGGGAGATATATGTTATTATCCCTATTTTATAGTTAATAAAGCTGAGGCAGACAGAAATTAAGGGACTTACCTAGGATCACACAGCCAATAAATACCTGATGTATTTGAACTCAGGTCTTCATGATTTCAGTTCTTGTATTCAATCCATTGCACTACTGCATTGCCATGAAGTATAATTTTTTGTGTGTAAACTGGCTGTGTTTTGGTATCAGATGCCTGAATTCTATTACACTCCTGTTATACCATAGACTGAAACAATCTGTGTAGAATTTCCAAGGGAACATTTTCCCAGTAAAATAGGGAAATATTTACTAAGTATTTTAATATTTACTAAGTATTTACTAAATAATTACTAAGCCATTTGATTTTTTTTACTTTTTAGATATCACTATTTCTAGGAAAGTTTTGGGTGAATCTATAGTAGCATAGCTAAATCTTATTGCTGTACAGATTTTAATCAGTTTTTTTCATATGCTGAGAAAGTTTAGAGACTTTGATCTGAAATACTATCTATAACACATAAAACTGACTTAAGCAAAGAGGATCATGATTTTTGGACAATATTCAAAGTTGTCTCTTACATACATACATATATATATGCATATAATGTGATATATATGATATTGAAACAGCATTTCAATCATTATATATATATATGAAGACTTCTCAATAGAAATTAG
The DNA here is from genome assembly GCA_023553655.1 of Myrmecobius fasciatus. NCBI lineage: Eukaryota > Metazoa > Chordata > Mammalia > Dasyuromorphia > Myrmecobiidae > Myrmecobius > Myrmecobius fasciatus. The sequence continues at coordinate 57,248 of JAJPUD010002593.1, forward strand.
TTTTTATTATAAGTGGAGAAAATAAGTGTAATACCTACTCAAGAATAAAGTTTTCTAAACAAATCTCTTCACTCTCCAGAAAATTTATAGATAGGTCCTTGTTGCTTCTAATCCTCTTTAATATTACACACATGTATATATGTATATATATATAAACATACACATATACATATACACATACATATATATATATATGTAATATGGGCAGGACTCAGTTTCTTCAACTGTAAAATGAGCAAGTTAAGTTAGATGGCTTTAAGGTTTACTTCTAGCTCTGTGATGCAATGATTGTGTGACTCCAGACTTATAGGGCACAAGAGATCTATAACTTGAACTATAACAAATATTTGATTACTGTCCGTTATAAAATAGGATCAAAATGATATCTCTGTTAGCCAATAAGTATATATATAATATTGTTTATATTATATTATTATTTGTATATCATCATATATACATGTATGTATGTACATATATACATATATATATCTGTATATATATATGTATATATATATATATATATTTCCCCCCATACCTCATGGAATTCTTGTTTTCCTCTGACACAATGGGGCTAGTCTTTCTTTTTGCCTACAAATGCTAATTCATTCATTATCTGATATAAAACTACTTTGTATCTATTTATATTGAGTCTCCTCACATTTTTTCTTTATATGCTTACATATATTTATATATTTACTGTTAATCCTATGTTAATATAGACTCCTATAGTCTAAGTATTTTCTCATTTTTTGAATCTTCATACCCAGAGCTTGGCCCAGTGCTAGGAACATAGTTTTGTTGTTGTTGTTATTCAGTACTTTGAGTCATGTCTGGCTCTTTGTGACCACATTTGGACTTTTCTTGACAAAGATATTATAGTGGTTCAAGTTTAAACAGAGGCAAACAGAGTTTAAATGACTCAGGGTCACACAGCTGGAAAGTATCTGAGGCCAAATTTGAAATCAGGAAGACTTCCTGACTCCAGGCCCAGCCCTCTATCCAGTATGCCATCTTGCTTGTTAAATCATTGATTAATTTCACACCATTATTAGTTCAAATAATGCCTTTCTTGGAACTAAAAGTTGAGAACACTTTCATGATCCAAAGAATGGAGTATTATTTTTGCATAGAAAGTTTACATTCTCCTATTCTTACCTTCCACTTCAAGGAATCTATAGAAGTTATGCATATGCTATAATTCCTGCATTTGTGGTTTATACAGCATGCTGATCTCCCACTATAATCAAAAATTGAAAATTAATAATTTTGACATTATTAAATAATTTTTTGCATCCATCTTATATAGAAACTTGATTTTGTTATAGCTGCCTTCTTTTGTGCTAATCTTTAAATTCCAATAAAATTGTAATGAAACAATAAAAACTGAAGTTGTACTACTTTAGGCAACCAAAATATTATTATACTGTTATTCTAAAGCCTTTAAAAATGTTTCTTGCCTCAGAATAATCTATATTACTGGATTTGATATCACATAAACTAGGAAGCTTCAGTATTTTTGTGCATGCTCTCTTTAAAAGGTGGAAAAGAAACAGCAAGATGATAGTTATCAAGGAAGGCAGGAAGGCAGGCAAGAAATAAACTTATTATTGGCTAGGCATTGTGCTAAATGCTTTACAAATAATATGTCATTTAATCCCGCCAATAACCCTAGGAAGTAGGTGCTATTATTTCCATTTTTTCAATTAAGGAAATTGAGGCAGATAGTAGTTAAATGATTTGTTAAGGGTTACATAACTAGTGTCTAAGGGTAGATTTAAATTCAGGTTTTCCTGACTTCAGACCAGCCCTCTATCCGTTGTACCATCTAATTGTTATACAGAAGCTTAACATTAGCTAATTGATCATTCAACAAGTTTTTATTGGGCTCCTACTATTTTCCATGTTTGATACTGAGAATATGTTGACAAAAGTAATTTTATCTTTTCCCTTAGAAAATACACAGTCTAAATGATAGCGATATATAAATATCCATATGTTTTATGTAATATAGGTATATTCACTCGGATGCACAGTTTTATATATATATATTATATATATATATATGTATATATGTATGTATATATTTGTTGTTGTTGTTCATTTGTTCAGTTGTGTCCAATTCCTTGTGACCATAGAGTACTGGGTTCTTCTATCTTTTACTATCTCTTTCCAAGCTCATGTTCACTGCTTCCATGAGACTATCGTCTTTCTCATCCTCTGCCATTGCCTTTTGCTTTCAATTTTCCCCCAAATCTGGGTCTTTTCTAACGAGTACTTTCTTTTCATTATGTGACCAAGATATTTGAACTTCAGCTTCAGTATTTGTCTTTCCAATGAGTAAAGTCTAAATTGCTTTTAATTATTAAATTCAGCAGTCTCTATTAATTTAATTAATATAATTATATACAAGGTAATTAAAAGTAGGATGGGCATGAACAGCCATAAAAAGCTGTTGCATCACATTGAAGTTAATGTTTGACTTGAGCCTTTTAAGACTTGCAATTCTAATAAGCAGAGGTGAGGAGGAGTATATTCCAGGGAAAGGAGAGAATCATGCAAGAGGAAAGAAATGCTCTATTAGAATTAAGGCTAGGCTAGTAAGCCCCTTGAGTATATTAAAAGGAATAATGTGTCATAAGTCTGCAAAGGTGAGTTGAAGTTTCCTGCTTCTTAGCAGAGAGTACTGGTACAGAACAGGGCACAGTGTATTTGTTTTTGCTTTTCTATATTTGTTATGAACAAGAGCTTTTAAAGAGGAGAGTTATGGGAGGAGTACAACTATTGATAGATTGTACAAAAAAGGAAGAAAAACAGTGTCAATAAACAAATATTTAAAATTATTCAGAAAAGAAGAGAAGGAAACTCAGAAGTGAACATAGACAAGCAGGGCAAAGTTGGTACTTCCGTCTTAAGTTTGTTACATTCTTTAAAAATATACTTTATATAATAAGAGATTTATGGTTCTATATACAATGCTTTGTTGCATGTAAAAATGTCTTAATATGTAACAAGTTCATAATTTTTTTCAAAAAGACACAAAAACACAAAAGCTAATTTGGAGCCTGAATTGGAAATAAAATAAAAATAATTGAAAAGCAGAAGTTATTTGCTTCTTGAAATAATAAGGAGTCACTGGAGTTTATTAGGTAGGGGGATTAGAAAGTTGGATCTGTCCTTTGAGAAAATCATTTGATACCTCAGTGAAGGATTGGAAGATCTTCATAACCTTGAGATAGACAATAGGAAAAATCTTTTTTGATACTGGAGAAGGGGATCTTCTGATCTATTTTCATTTGAAACAGGTGACTAATGCCATCAGTTTTAGGGAGCCATATCTTTTCTTTAATGTCAGTTAGGTGGCACAATGGATAGAGTGCTGGGTGTGGAGTCAGGAAGGCTCATCTTCCTGAGTTCAAATTTGACCTCATGTATTTATTAGCTTTATGATATGGGGCAAGTCACTTAACCTTGCTTGCCTCAGTTTCCCCACTGGAAAATTATCTGGATAAAGAAATATCAACCATTCTAATATTTTTGTCAAGAAAACCTCAAATTAAGAGTCAAATATGACTAAAAATGATTGAACAACAGGTAGCTTATCTTTACTGGGAGCTTTGAAATGGACAGATACTAAGTTCTTTGGACAGAAATGGTTAATTTTACAACAAAAAGAGGAAGGTTCTATCTTCTTTCTCAGTATGGTTTTATGGGAGAATAAGAAGGGGAGAAGGGTTGAATATATTATCTCAGAGTTTTAGAAAAAAAAAGACTTGCTTCCATGAAAAATGAAAAGATTGTACCTGACTTTCAAAACCCCTCCAGCTCCAAATCTATGATCTTATGGGCATTTAGTGGTTTACCTTCATTTTATAAGTGAGAAAACTTAGGCACAAAGAAATAATGTAATTTGTTGGTTTATATAGAACTGTTATGGGTCATTAGTGGCTGCTGGTAACCAACCTAATTTGTTTTTAAAATCCACTTTGGAAACTATCAGATAATGTTTTAAATATATTTAAGCACTTCTTGGCAATTATTGAAGAGATGCATGAAGTTTGTATGATGCATTTGCATGGCATCTCAGAGAGAGAGAGAGAGAGATTTAGGTTACAACTGTAATTAACAATCCTTTATGGAACAAGCTAAGCACTTTCTTGAAGTCAGTTTGTTAGTGTACTAGGAAACAGAAATTACATAATTCCTCCCTTTCTTTGCCCAGCTATGCTTTCGGAAACTTGACTTCAGGTAACATTATTTGAGTGTCTCTTAGTTTATAAAACTATTCAGAGAATCCCTACATTATTTGTTTCAAAATCAATTCATAGGAAATTGATATGTATTTGGTCCTCAAATTTCCTTTGACCTAATTTTGGTATATTATATTCATCTATGTTTTGGCCATAAATTTTATTCATTCCCATTCACTCATTTATCTACTATCTATCTATCTATCTATCTATCTATCTATCTCTGCATTTATTTGATTTTCAGGTTCAAATTGTTCCTTCCTTCTAGAGTCTTTTCCATCTATTGAGAAGGCAAGAACTCAAATATTCATTATATATGTGGTCATGAAAACATATTTCCACATTGGTCAAATTTCCTACCCCTCTAAATAAAAAAGAAGAATAAATAAAGAAAGGAGGAAAAGTGCTTCGATATGCATTGACTCCATCATTTTTTCTATCAGATGGTGAATAGAATATTTCAACATGATCCCTTTGAAGTTGTGGTGGATAATTGTATTGATAAGAAGTACTAAGACTTATAGAGTTGATTATCTTTACAATAGTGCCCATAAGAGTATTGATTATTTCCTTGGCTTATTTCATTTGAAATCAGTTCAAGTAAATCTTAGATTTTAGTGAAAATTTCCCCTTCATCATTTCTTATAGCACCATAGCACTCTATCATATGGAATGGGCTTACTAGGTGGAAGAGTGAATAGAGTGCTGGGCCTGAATTCTGTATTCAGAGGCCTCACTTAGCTATGTGACTTTGGGCAAGTCACTTAACTCTATTGCCTCCATTTCCTCATCTGTCAAATGAGATGGAGAAGGAAAAAATATGTTTGCCAAGAAAACTCAGGGCATCCTGAAGAGTCAGACACAAATGAAATGCTGCACAAGAGCACAGCAGCACATTCATATACTGTAATTCATGTATATTTGCCAGTTGATGGATACCCTCTCAGTTTCTAATTCTTTGACACCACAAGAAAAACTTCTATGCAGTTTTCTGTCCTTTAACTTTTTCTTTATCTTTGGTTATAAGCCTAGTAACAACATTACTGAGTCGCAGAATATGCAATTTTATAAACCTTAGGGCATAGTTACAAATTGTTCTTCAGAATGATTAGACTAATTCACAACTCCACCAGCAGTGTATTGATGTAATAATTTTTCCACATTTATTCCTACAATTCTCACTTTCCTTTTCTATCATCTTAAACCAATCTGATTGTTCATGGGGTGGTACCTCAACGTTGCTTTTATTTGTATTTCTTTCGTTATTAGTAACTTAGAGCATTTCTTTCATATGACTATTGAAAGCTTCATTTTTTTTCCTCTCAAAACCTGCCTATTCATATTCTTTGACTATTTATCAATTGGAGGTTGGCCCTATTTTATATATTGCACTCAGTTCTCTGTATATTTAAGTTCTCAGCATATTTAAGAAATGAGACCTTTTCCAGAAAATTTGCTGTAAAATTTTCCCAGAGTTTCCTGATTTTCTTCTAATTTTCACTGCACTGGTTTTGTTTGTGAAAACACTTATTTATGTAATCAAAAATATCCATTTTACTTCCTGTCATCTTTTCTATCTCTTCTTTGAGAACTTATCCATTAATCTGAGAGGTACTTTCTTCCAAAGCTCCCTAATATGCTTAAGATAGTATATTTTCCATCAAAACCATGTACCTTTTTTGAGCTTATATTGTTATATAGCATGAGGTTTTGTTCTATGCCCAGTTTCTGTCAGACTAGTTTGCCATTGTCTCAGCAGTTTTTGTCAAATAGTGAATTCCTGCCCCAATAAGTTGAATCTTTGGGTTTATCAAATATTAGACTAGCAAAAATGTCTTTTGCTTCTTTTTATTGCGTAGCTAACCTATTCAACTGTTCAACTACTATATTTCTTGTGCAGTACTGAACTATTTTGACATTACCATTTTGAAATATAGTTTGGCATCTGGTATTTCTAGTCTCCCTTGTGGCCATAGATTTTTGAAGATAAGTAGTGTAAAGGGGAAAAATGTGTATGGGATATCAGAACCCCCAAATAAAAAACTTATTTTTTTAAAATTTGGAGTACTAACTAGGGATCTTCTATGTAAAATGTTTTTTATTTATTTTATTTTTGTTATACATACCTATATAAGCAATATATAAGCATATAAAATAGGTATCCATATAAAACATTTACTGATAATAAATCATAATTTTACCACCTCTGCATTCAGTTATGAGGTCACAAGCAATGGTTTCAGAAGCTTTGTTCTAAGAGAGCACATGTTCATTTAGCAGAATTCATGGCACATGGCAGATGCCACAAATTAATGCTTGCTAATATGAGTTCACATTTATATAATGATTTAAAATACATAAAGTGCATTACATGTTACCTCATTTGATCCTTGTAGCAAACAGGTAAAGTAAGTACTCCCTAAATATGACATGCATAATTTGAACTGGAAAGGGCCATAAAAAACCTTTTCTGAGGTAATTATTGCAACTCCTTTGCTGTCTCCACACTCCTCTGCCTTTATACCAGCCACCTTAAGCATTATAGAACCACAGGATAGAAAGACACATAAATTATGTCAGAATTCATCCGTTTCAAAATATATGGTCAAAAAATATTTTTACAACAAGTCAAGTTTTTAAATACAATATTGATATCAATCTAGGAAGCACTCCCCAAATGAGCTGCTTTAAAAGGAAAGTAAATAGATCAGAGAATTATCATAAAATGATGATTGATCCATTTGAAAGAAACTTAATAAGTGCTTCTGTGAGAAACATGCACAAGAAATAGAAGCCATTATAACTAGTGAGATAAAATGGAAAAATAGCCAGAATTTAAAATAGCAAAACAAAGTTTCTTCTTAGCATTTGGTTTGCTTTAAAAATTAGAGTGTTATTGAAACTCTATTTTTCCCATTCTTAGATTTTACAAAATCACTTCTCTGGTTACTGTAAAGAACACTAAACCAGGTATTTTATGAAGTTTCAATCAAATACTATAAATGCTTCATAAAATGAGTCAATTCACACAGTTTTATAGCAAGTCTAGATAATCAGTGAATCATATGAGATGTGTGCAGCATGATATAGATTTATATATGGCACATTCTCTTACAGTCATGTTTCTAGTATTGAAGCTCTGTTGCTTCTATTTGACAATTATTATTAGAAAGCATTTTTTATTCTTTGAGTTGTCTTTTGTTTTTGAATTTATCCAGATGCATTTACTATGAATACTACTTTAGGAAGAATACTATGAGATATAAGATTAATATTTATAATTCACTGTTGTGTATGTTTATGTGATTTTAAATAAATATGAAAATAGGATTGTAGTAAGTCTACATTGCATTTTGCTTTTTAACATTTATCTTTTGCCTTCAGTATATGAATAAAGAATACAAGCTTCTTTAGGACAGGTCTTTGTCTCATTTTATTTTTTCTCCCCAGAAAGTAACACCATACTTTCCCTGTATGATATGTTTAATGAATATATGTAAAGGGATTTTAAAATTTAAGTATTATATAAATACTAGTGATTATTAATAATATTAACTTTTATTGAATTGGTTGTATTTGTGGATAATTTGGAAAGTCAATTAGAGATATATTAATAGAAAGATAAACAATAGTGTTATTATTTGAAGTAATGATAAATTGTAGGCTCCTTCCTGGTGTAACCCATTATACTAGCATTGAAAAAAAAAATTTCTTTAAGACATTTAGAGATTTTTTGAATGGAGCCTTATAAATTCTAGAGTTTAATATTTCAGATACATAAACTGCAAAAAAAATACTAAGGACAAATATATTATTTTGAATTTAAATATTTTGAGATAATATAAATACTAAGCAATATATGAAATACAAAAATAATAAATAGCTATATAAAATAATCATTTGGGTACTTAATGATATCATTTTAGGTTTATTTCTTTCATATCTGAATTTGTAATTGTATAGAGGAAACAAATTAATTTCCTTAAAAGTAAAAAAAATCTTTTGTGGTTTTATAGGTTTTCTTCCAATGTGATTTTTTTCCATTTCCTGTAAATATTTTTGCTATTGCAGAGAATGTAACATTTTCTGAAAGTAATATGGATAGCTTGTTTCAATATTTGGTGAATACTAAATCTTTACTGTGGTGCAAAGTGTTACACTAACATCTCACCAGAATATGCCACTTTCCTTATATTTTTATATATTCTTTCAGGGAGTAAGTTAAGTTAATGATAAATTAGGGATATATGCCATTCTATTTTGTAAGAAAAACTTCCTCTTGATATGACAGTGATAAATTGGCTTTGGTCTAAAATATAATGCTAGAGTCACAAACTGCACATTTTCCTATAAACTGTTATCTAATCAATACTAGAGTCACAAACTGCATGTTTCCCTATGAATTGTTATCTAATCAGATAATACTGTCTCTATGTCTATTAGTTAAAATTTCAAAGGAATGTTTTAAAAATCTTGGTGTCCTTCATAATCCAAGAAATTTTTATTAACTAATCTTAGTCATCTTTGCTAAAATCAAAAAGGAAGACCTTAACAGATAATATTGGGCAGTTTGTTTGGCCTTTAAGTAAGATATAGAATAAAAAATATCAATCGTGCATTACTATCAACAACTTTGGAATTGAAAAAACATTACAGGAAATAGAACTCAGAGATTCATGAGAGGAAATGTTAATTTTTTTCTGAAGGCCTTTCATATTCTAGGACTTGTAATTCATGATTTGGAGGACTTAAAGGATAAATTGTTGGTATCTAGCTACTAGCTGAAAAATAAGAGTAAACTTCAGTTAGCAAATACATTAAAGTAAATTTTTAAAAAAATCTTAAAATATTTCTAGGAATTTAAAGATGGGCAAAATGTATTGATATGAAAATTCAAAATAATATAGTGCCCTTGTAACTGGTGTTCTAGTTTCTCTTAACCAATAAACATCAATTGACATTTCTGGTGAGACATTTATTTAATGAGACCAGAAGTTATAAGAATTTTACCCTAACACCTACAGGTATACACTCCCATTTACTAGATTAATTCCTGGGAATTAATTAAACTCCTCCAATTTAATGCAGTTTCTAAATGGCACTTGCCCTATCAATTTAACTTTTAAATGTCACAATGCTGATGGAAGGATGCATCCTTATCGCTACTACTGTTTTTGGGTTCAAGAAAGTCATTTGGATATTTACTCAAATAAAAATTTTTCTTTTACCATATAGTTAGTACACCAGAACTAATGTGCTCTTGCATGGCCCAAGGTAATCATATTAACTAAGCACACACATGTAGAAACAATTACATGTTAAATATTTTCTTTTTTGATTCCTTTCATTGATCATCCATGTGACTTCCCAATCTGCAGGTCACATTTGAGAGTCAATATTTGTATCTAATTAGTTCTCAGATACATGGAAGCATCTCTGTCTGTCTCCATACACATACACACACTTATACATACATATACCTTTGTGTGTGTACATATAATATGTAAAATCTATATGATAATATATGTTGCCAGTTTTTAATGTGAGGAAGGCAAGAAATTTTTTCAGAAGATCATTAAAATGTAATTTTGATGCACTAACCTAGTTTTTCTTTTTAGTCAGTAAGCTAGATGTAAACAGTTTGTGATAGTGATTATTTTTAACTCAATCATCTTCTGAGGCAGTGATTGTTTTAATTAAACTTATTAAGTTTTTTTTTTTTTTTGCTATAGCTGAAGGCATTGGGATTGGCTTTATTGTTTCAGCTCTGAAGGCAGATGACAATGTATGATGAAACATGTTTTTGGATGCATTATTACTTGAGCATCTAGGGTCTAAACATGTTTTGCCCCCAAAATGACCTGAGTTAAAACTGGAATCTAGGTAAATACAATGATGAGATCTGAGACTGAAAACTGTCTTTGTTGTTTGTCTTAATTTTTTCATCTTTTTACATTTTCTTAAGGTTAAATACACAAATTGTAATAGGCTAATTTTTATCCTCTTTAGAGTGGGGAAAAATAAAACAACTGGTATTCTGAACGGTTCATGGCCTTCTCTTTCTAATCGTCCAGAAGCTTAGGTTTATAAATGTATCTTCTAGACCATATATACTTTTTAAAAACAATTATTTAATTATCTTCTATTGGATTCTTTGAGTGGATAGTATTTTTCTCTTAATTTAATTAAAATTTGTGATATAAAAGTCAGGATGCTCTGATGGATTTGATTAAAATCATATAGAAAAAAAAGCACAGTTTTCTAAGGAATATAACAGCTATTCTCCAAGATTATCCTGGCTTGGGCAAATGTATTAAGAACAAAAACAAAAACAGCAAAAATCTAGAAATTTTTGACTCAATGGTTAAACTTGTGTATCTGAAGCTCTCTTTCATGGACTGAGAGATCATAAAGTGTCGACAAATATAGACGAAAAACTCTCACTGAGAACTCCCCAAATAAACTTTAGAGAAACTAAATCATTATCATAGACTGAAACAAGACATTCAATTTCCTGGATAGAATATTGATCCATAAAAACTTAAGGACAAGATTTTTAATAGTTCCTGATGGGCCAGATTCTTATAATCTCCAAGCAACATGGAACCAAAACAAGCTTCCAAAATATGCAGTAGCAGAAATAAAAATCATATGGGAATAGGACGAGATACATATCATCCTTGTCATCCTGTCTGCTACTGGAATTGTCTGGGGATGCTTTTAGTGAGCCTACAAAGGTTAAGCCTGCATCCTAGTGCTTTTATTTAGCTATAAAAAGCTGCTATTTTATCTGCCTATACAGTTCATAGAACATTAATTTTTTTTAAAGAATAGTGATATGCCAAGAATATTTCTATGTAAGCTCTATCAAAAGTGATGAGAATCAGATAATGGCAATAACAATAAGCATGCTCCTAATTTTGTCTAATAAGTGAACTAAATATTTATAAAAATAAATATGTATTTGATTTTAATCATTTGCTAAGATCAAGATATAGATTATTAATTATCCAATCAAACAATTCCTTTGGGCAAAAGTTGATAATTTCTACCCTTTTCTTTGAAACCTTTATATTTTAATTGTTATCTAGATTATCCTCTAAATGATATTATTTATTACATTACATATAATCTGTAACAGCTGACCTGAAAATTTACGGAAATCAAAGGAATTGCAAAATTGTTGTAATCTTGTGTTGTAGCTTACAGCTTGCCTATCTTATTCTTTTATTACCCTTATGAAACAAAATAACCAGTATTTTCCCATAATCTTCTGTCTGAAGAGGGGTCCTTTAAGACTAGCATAATCTTGAAAATAATATTCAAAATTAGTTAGATATAAGGAGTGACTGAACAAGTTGTGGTATTATTGTAATGGAATAGTATTGTGTTATTAGAAATATAAGAGGAATTGTTCCAAAAAAAATTTGGGAAGACTTACATGAATTGAGGCAAAGTGAAGTGAGTAGAACTAAGAGAACATTGTACACAGTAGCAGCAATATTATAATGATGATCAATTTGAAAGATGCTACTGCTTTAAACATTACAATGATCCCCAACTATTCCAAAGGATTCATGATAAAAACACTATCCAACACTAGAGAGAGAACTGATGAACTGTGAGTATAGACTGAATCATATTTTTTTTCTATTTTGTTTCCTTGCATTATTTTTGCAACATGGCTAACATGGAAAATCATTTCACATATGTAATTGATGTCATATTTCTTGTCATTGAATTTGTGAAGGATTAGAGAGCAGGAGAGAATTTGGAACTCAGGATGTAAAAATAAATGTTAAAAATACATACACACATCTATATTAAAGCTAATTAATTAGTTGTTCCCACTGTTTTCAGGTTTATCCATAATTGTCCATATTGTCCAATTGTAAATTGACTATCCAATGAATGCCTTTCCTTCAAGTTGGCTATTTGTGATCTGATATGGTATACTATTTGGGCTGCACACATATTGCTCAGCACCTTTATTGGATCTAATTCTCTTAGTACCTTTTCACAAGTAGAATGCTACTAGTCTATTTGTTATTCCTAAACTCTGTTCCTCAATTGTCAAAGATTCCCTCAAGACATTTGTCTTTGTTGTTAATTCCATTGACTGCTTGATAAACATAAATTTCTCTTTTCCATGCTATTGACCTGTATTCTAATGCATTGCAGACAGTGCTGAGGAAATGAAAATTTCTACTTTGATCTTTTATGGTCTTTTCTTGATACATCCAGAGTAGAACAAATGCCACTAAATATAATCTAGCTGGTTATACATCATTTGGCCCATTCTCTATTCATATTGTTATCTTTTCAGGAACATTGATTGAAGTATTCATATTTTACCACCTCCTTGATCTCTAAACCACATACATGCCAATTGGTGCCTGTATTTCTAAATACTTTATATGCATATATGTATATATTATATACAAACATTCAATTTTCTTGTATATCACCAACCCTCATTTTTATATTTCTATCCTTTTTCACATTCTACCAGCTCACCTTTATAATGATAAAAAGTAAGAAAGATTATATATATATATATATATATGCATATATGCATACATATAGAGAGAGGAAATAGCTTATCAAATAGTACTTAGTGCCTGCTTTGTTATTGTTTTTATGTTCCAACTAAGTAACTTTAATGGGCAGAGCTGCTGACCTGGAGTCAGGAAAAACGGAGTCCAAATCCAGCCTCATACACTTAGTAGCTATGTTATCTCCAGCAAATTACATAATTTCTCCCTCAATTTTATCAAATTTATCAATTTTTCTTCTATATTGCAAGGTTTTGGGGGGGGGTTAAATGAGATAAGGCTTGTAATATCTGTAAAACACTTACAACAGTGCCTGACACACAGTAAGTGCTATATAAATGCTAGTTATTATTATTATTATCAATATTTCTATCTCAGTTTTTTGCTTATCTTTCCTTCTCTCCCTCTCTCCACCCGTACCAACCCTTCTGTATTCTCATGGTCATCTCTCTTCTTTATCCTTATATGACTTTAAAGAATCATCACAATCTGGTTCCAATAAACTTTCTAATATATAATATTTTCTAGCCAAATTATATTATTATTTCTTTCCCTATTTTCCTATAGTCTTTTCCTATAATTCATGTAGACTCTCCACAATCTCTACAATGAAGACCCTCCTCATCTCAGAGAACTTTTCTATGGGTTACCCTTACTGCCTCTACAATCTTAGCTTTGTTTTATTCAAAGAAGAAAAATGTAACCCTTGCTGAATTGAATCAGATTTCTTTGTTGCTGATCACAGTGTTATTCTATGTAGATGTTTTAATTAGACTAAGATTCTTGGTTACAAAACTCTTCTGCAATACATAAAGGCAATGATCCTCTTTCCTTTGCATTATAATTTACTATACATCTCATTAAGTTGCCAACTATTTAAACATGTGAGTAATCTTCCTAGGATTGAATGCTTTCTCTTTTTATAGAAGTAGACTAGAGGCATGTATTTGGCACAGTAGATGTTGGGCCAAGAGTCAGCAAGATTTATCTTCCTGAGTTCAAATCTAGCCCCTAATAGCTATTAATGACCCTGGGCAAGTCATTTAACCCTGTTTGTCTCAGTTTCCTCATCTAAAAGGTGAGCTGGAGAAGGAAATGGTAAACCACTCAGTATTTTTGCCAAGAAGAACCCAAATGGGATCACAGAGTCATAAATGACTGAGAAGACTAAACAAGAAAAAATTACATTACTACAATCTTTTTTTTTCTTCCTATCTTTTATAGTTCTCATCTCCCAGATATTTTCCTTCAAAATGTTTTATTGATTATTTACTAATGATTCCCACTTTTACTGTATAAGTATTTTCTTTTATGGTCCAACCTCAAATTCTAATCCAAAAGCTACTTCCCCTATTCTGATTACTGTCCAGTGTCTTGTCATCTTTGAATCAAATATCCTCCATAAGGCTGTAAAATGGTAACCTACTTAAAACAGTGTTTCAAGTCACAACCAATATGAAAAATATCAGAAAATTTTGATTTCTCAGCTGGGGAATGATCACCTTTATCCTTAATATTTCCATACCTATCATCATTGTGCTTTAAACTATATTTTATTTTTTTCTGGGCAGCAAGAATTATGTTGCCTCAATTACTGCCATAAGTAAAGCAGGATAAAAGGCTGTATTTAAGGAGATTGTATTTAGAGAGTACTGAATTTAGATTTATAGAATTTGTATATCTCTTAGTCATTTAGCATGATTTAAAAAAAAAAAACCCAACAAAAAACAATGTTGAAATGGGAGCTACCAGAAGGCATGATTACTTAAGGATATCTTACCCTAAATTGAATCTCCTCCCATCTTCCCTTCAGATGACAGCTCATTTCATTCTGTTTACTATAGAAATTGTTAGTGGTACTGTCCTGGATATACAAATTCCTAGTTACAGCACTCTCCCTAGTATTTCCTAACCTAATTCCTGGGAGCATGGATGTAATTGTTGTGTTGCTAATCACAATGTATATAGAAGAGTTAGGAAGCTCCAAGGGACTGCTTGAGGCATCTAGAAGTCAAATGACTTGTGTAGGGCCACATGGTCAGTAAGATTAAACTAGAGGAAAAATATGAAAACAAGTCTGCAGTGAGTCTAGACACAGCTTTCAATCTACTAAATGATGCTCCCTAAGACATTAATTTTTGTTGGATTTTTTTCCCTTTTTTACCCCCAACTTGATATCATTAGTGTGGGAACAAGTATAGAAAGAAAATTGTTGAGGATGATTAAATTTTTGAAATTATCTTGGTAATTTGTTTGGAAGAAAGCTAAGATATCCTCTAGCTCTATATTACTATATTTCCCTGGTATTGTAACTTTTCTGCATCTAAAGCAATAGTGATTGCCACAGATATTTTCTCCTCCACTCCACTGTTAAGTTTTTAATTTTTCTCACAAACCTTTCTTGCCTGAATTTCCATCTTGAGTTTAATTGAACCAAAAGATATCAGTAGAAAACTATATTACCTATATTATATATAAAACTTATATTACAATTGTTTGGTCATTTCAGCAGTGTCTTTATGGGGTTTTCCTGGCATAGGTACCAGAGTGGTTTACCATTTCTTTCTTAAGTGGATAGGCAAATACAGGCTAAATAATTTGCCCAGAATCATATAGCTAGTAAATACATGAGTTTGGATTTGAACTCAGAACTTCCTAACTCCAGGCTCAATGATTTATCCACTGAGCCATCTAGCTGACTACATTAGTTTATGAGTTATAACTGTAAACAGGTATTCCCACTATAGCACCAAACAAAACAAGTGCCCAAATCTCCCTCTTCTCACTTCATTTTTATTTACATGCTTCATACTATTCTAAAATAGAAGGAAATATTGTCTTCTGGTATGCCTGATTCCAAAATACTTCTATTCTAGCTCTTAATGAAGAAATCAAAGTAAATTTGAACAAAATAATTTTATTTTTTTTAACTCTCTTAGAATTGTCTGGCATAGGAGAACAGAAAAGAATTCCAGTAGAACTCTATCCTAATTATAATAGGTTTTTTTTTTTTCAGAAGCTGAAGCACCAAAATTGAAACATGTAGGCTGCATTTGATAAAAGGAAAAAAAAATAGCTTCTCTCCAGTTCTTTAGTTTTAGTTTGGAGTCTTCATTTCCTACAGATGATAACAAAGTGGAATTTGGGGGCACTAAATTATTTGGACTAATGATAAGCTAATTTCTTCACTTTGTGACCCAGTTTGGACAGCAATTTTAAGGTTGAAAAGAAATTTGGATAGAATATTAAGGGTTTTAGTGAGCTCCTTTTTTTTTTTTTACTTTCCTGTTATCATTCCTTGAAAACAAGTGTGGAGGAAGACTCTGGACAGTGATAATTTTAGCAGAGTCAATTGAGTGAAACTTTGAGAAGAGGATCGAATAATTTAAAATTGGGAATTTTAGAGGTCAACTCCATAGGACTCCTTTTTTTTTCATAGTTGAAGAAAATGAACATCAAAGGCACTTGGTTATTATTCTGATAGGAAATCATAATGAATTGATTTAAATGTAGTCCTTAGACTACAAGTTCATTACATTATTATTATTATTACTCTTACTATTGCTAGTGTATTATTAAAAACATACACATACACACAAACCTTAAGATGATGCTTTATTGTTTTTAGTTTTCATATTTTCAGTTACTTGGTCCTTAGTACAAACAAAACAAAAAAATCCTAAGATATTTTAATTTAGCTAATTCAAAGTTCATGTTTGTTCCAGTCTGTTGCCATAAGAATTTTAATTGTTTACATTATTACACCATATTAGTAATGAGATAAACTGGAAAAATAGGAATGGCTAAACTAATGTGCTTTTGTAAAGTATGAGACATTGACCTATAGATGTAATTTTTTAAAAAATCTAGCTATGTGGCTGACCTACTTAACTGTAATCAGACAGGATAGAGGTAGGTAAAATGTTACAGGTTTTAGAAGTGGATAAAGTCAAAACTTCTACTACCAAGAACCATGATTATTCATTATAACTCTTCTGATGTTTCTTGGACAATCAGGAATCCTACATGTAGTTTCTTTTTCCATTAAATTGACACCAAAATATCTAAGAATCAAATATGATATAAGTGTAAAAGAGTATATTCATATTAAGTAGTATTCTAAATGAAGTATTTCTGAACTGAAACATTTCAATTAATTGACCTTAAGATGTTGCTATTGGATTAATAATATATTACAGTATGATTAATAAATATTCATAAGGCAATCAATTCATTGCAGCAAAAATTTTAAAATGGACATTATTACTATATTTTTTGAATTTTCATATACATGTGTTCTTATACTATAAGGCAGCTGATTTAGATACTATTTTGATACTACTGTTATGCAAAAAGATTTAAGCAATAAGTAATTTATATGATAGGAGTCAAAGGAAGATCAAATGATCAAATATTGATTTGTTTCAAGTTGTTAGATAAAACTCTTCTTTGAGAAGGATGTAAATGTCATCTTCAGTCAGACAATTATAATAAATGAGAAAAAAAAGCAAAGTCTCTAAAATATAAGTTGGAACAGTTCACTCATGTCTTCTGTTTATATGGGTTCATAATTCTTTACATCAAAATCCAATTTTGCATTTCATCAATGTTTTGTAAAACATTCTATTTAGTCATTTGAGATCATATTTACATTCAATGGACCACAGTTTGATGGTATTTAGAGTTTAGAGGGGGCAGCTAGGTAGCATAGGGGATAGAGCACCAGCCCTGAAGTCAAGAGAACCTGAATTCAAATCTGGCCTCAAACACTTAAGACTGCCTAGTTGTGTGACCTTGGGCAAGTCACTAAACCCAATTGCCTCAGCAAAAAAAGAAAAAAAATTGGAAATAGAATTTAGAGTATTTAGCATTGTGATACTCAAGTTACCTAGAGTAATGTTTGGGCTGCTGCATCACTGCACTTTGATTACTAAATAGAAAGTAGAATGTGAAAACTAACATGCAAAAAAAAAATTTCAAGGGAACAATTTTTACTTTTAGCAAGGAGGTAACAGCTGCCATCACAATGTATTGGGATATTACACATGCTATTTTTTCAATCACACCAAAAATTTGATGCTACAAGGAAGTATTCTAGTACTTCATTCCTTTTTCTTCCTCTTTTTATATCTTCTTGGGCTCAGAATGTGATTTCCACTTCAATCAATTTTATCCTTTTTATTCTTTATTTGATATTTTACAGTATTCTCCATCTAAATATTTGTGTACTGAAGGAAATTGCATCAGAGGTCATCAATTCTTTTTCATAAACAGCTAACAACAATGACCACAAATTGCCTATTGATAGCATAAAGAAGACTTTATATAGATATAGCCTGAATATCATCATAGAGTATAACAGAAAACAAGATGGACTCTACTGCCGAAGATTAAGATGATACCCTTTAAAGGACAGATGGTGGTATAATTCAATCCTAAGGCCACATTAAATATGGAAATTTTAATTAGAGGTTTTCTGATTATAATTTGTTCTTTATTTTTATTTGGAAAGATCAGCATGTTTTAAAATAGTAAAACAATGCCTTTTTTTTTTTTTTTTT